>LOJH01019351.1:0-21269 GCA_001685095.1 Ellobius talpinus | reverse complement strand
GAGGGGGAAGTGAAGTGTGGGGTGAGAGTCTAAAACACATTTACTGTCTTCTTTGGACTGCAAGTAGGGGGTGAGTTTCTGGCCCCCCCTTGTGAGTAAGGGCTCCAGCTTTCGAGAAAGGTCATATTGCCTCAATGGAGCCCCATTAGCTTAGAGAGAAGCCTGCAGAGCTGGTGGTGTCATGGCCGGGAGATGGCGGTGGTAGAGAGGGGCTCAGAACTTCTGGAAGTGGTGGTCCAGAGCATGGGCCTACGAATGGTGGTGGTGTCATGGCTCAGGCCACCACCTCCTGGCTGTCTGTCAAGCTGGGCTGGCTACTGGTGACATGTAGCTACTTTGTGGGTGCTCACCTCACTCACTATAAAGGAAGTGAAGACTGAGCAAGGACCACGGTCCCTGTGGTCCTGAGCGATGGGGGCAGATGCTGAGCGAGGTGCCGTGTGGGGGCTTTGTGCATGACATTGGTGCCTCTGGCACAGGGACTGATGGAAGCAGATGAGGAGGGCAGGAGAAGACATGGATGCCCCCAAGCTGGGTTTGGTGTGAGGAAGAGCTTGAGGAAATAAATGAGTGAGGACAAGGATTATTTTGAAAGTCAATAGGCAGGTCCTAAAAATTGCTGTCTGGGGAGGAATGCCACTCATCCCAGCTTCTGGGACAGAATGACAACCCTGCTCCAGAGCCAGCTTCCTCTGCCACCCCCTTGCCTGCTCTGTGTAGTTGCCAGTCCCTAAGGCTGTGCTGTTTCTCTTAGTCCTCACAAACATTGCCTCTCAGTAGGCCCGAGTCTCAGGTGTATCATGAGAAAGGAATGCTAATGGCTCAATCTACTCCAAAGTCAGGTGACCGAGCAGATGGCTTCCAGGAATGGCTCACGTTGGCCATTTCTGAATTAATCATGGAACAAGAAGATCATGAGAGGAAGTGTGATGGCTGCCAATGGAGCTTGTGGGCTTGGGGAGGATGTGGGAGTCAAGAACAAACTCCTGTCTGTAGTGTGAAAGGAAAAACAGGAGCTGCCTGCCCTCCCTTCCTCTGCCCCCTGCCCTCCCCTGCCTTCCCTTCCTCTGCCCCCTGCCCTTCCCTGCCCTCCCTTCCTCTGCCCCTGCCCTTCCCTGCCTTCCCTTCCTCTGCCCCTGCCCTCCCTTCCTCTGCCCCCTGCCTTCCCCTGCCTTTCCTGCTTCATTGTAGACCCAGCTTTCAGCCTTTTAACCAGGAGCAATTATCTCCACTCTCTCCCTGAATCCCCCAGCGCAAATTGAGGGATGTCTGGAGACTTTTGGCTCTCATATGTACAAGGAGGGTGCTACTGTCACCTAGTGGGTTAAAAGTCAAGGATGCTGCTGGACATCCTGTCGTGAGTAAGATCACGCCAGTATCCAAATGTCAATGGTGCTCAGGTTGAAAACTCCAGAGCCTATTGTTTTTTTAAATTGATTTAGTATCAGAGAAAGACTGTGGGGTGGGGGTCAGAGAGTAATTTTTTTCACCTACTCAGCTATTTTTTTTTAAGGTTAGGGTCACCATGATTCCTAAGATCCAAGAGGAAAGGCCATAAACTTGAGAAAATGAGTCTACTTGACTTCCATTTGAAAGGAGACCAATAATAACCTTCAAGAATTTCAGGCATGGCACCAAAATGTGCTTGTTGGCTTTGCTGTTTTGTGCATATTGTGTGTTCCTAGCAGTGGCAATTCTGTGTGCACATGTGGAATGTGGGTACCTCTGCATGCATGCATGTGCATGTATGCTGTGTGCACATGTAGAGTGTGGGTACCTCTGCATGCATGCGTGTTCATGTGTGTTGTGTGCACATGTAGAGTGTGGGTACCTCTGCATGCATGCGTGTGCACATGTAGAGTGTGGGTACCTCTGCATGCATGCGTGTGCACATGTAGAGTGTGGGTACCTCTGCATGCATGCGTGTGCATGTGTGCTGTGTGCACATGTAGAGTGTGGGTACCTCTGCATGCATGCGTGTGCATGTGTCATTCAGCAAGTATCATCTACCTTGTGTTATGAGGCGGGGTCTCTCATTGGAACCTGAGGCTCACTCTTTGACCAGGCTGATGACATGACCTAAGCACTCCAGAGACCAGAAATACAAACATGCAACAATACTCCATGCTTTTCATGTGCTTTCCGGTGATCCAGTCCTCGTACCTGTGCAGCAAGCAGTTTTTAGCGACAGCCATTCCCCAGCCCAGGTGGTCATAGGTCTTACAGGGAGAATACAACAGTTTCTCATACCGTAGACAGGTAAGAGGCTGCCACCCCACCTTAGTTTAAGGGTGAAACTGAAATGACGTACCGTGTGGAGACCACTCCGCTGTGATCTGGGCGCACGAACAGTGGGGTCTCCTGTCACTCTGAGGTGGCTTCCCTTAGCCTCCATTCCATATGCCTGTCATTTTACAGTTGGGGTTATAGCGGAGACAACGGGAGCCATGTGGGTGAGAGGAAGCCAATGTGGACAGAGCAAGGGTGTGAACTTCATGGCAAGGGTAGTGCCGCTCTTCTCAGCGGCCAGCAAATTAAGACTTGTAGGAATACCTGCCCTGCAGCAGTCAGAGGCCACAGCTGGAGCAAAAGCCTTGACTATCTAGTTACCCCAGTGGGTGGAAGATTCCCCGTGGAGGTGAGTCCTGGGGTCGGGGGAGGGTTGTCCTACCAGAAGTGGTGTTTGGTACCGTGAAAAGAACCCAGTAATCATGAAGGGTGAGTTCCAGTTCAGGTGCATTTTAAATGATGCTGTAGCTCTCTGGGTGTGAGCCTGAGAGATGGGTGGTTGTACTGAGGGTGGTAGTGGAAAATAGTTAAGTCCCACTGAATGGGCCCTGTGGTAGCTTGAATGTAATTGGCCCCCATAATCTCATAGGGAGTGGCACTATTAGGAGGCGTGGCTTTGCTGGAGTGGGAGTGACCTTGATGGAGGGAGTGTGTGACTGTGGGGGTGGGCTTTGATGTCTTTTGCTTAAGATTCACTCAGTGTCACTCTTAGTAAACTTCCTGCTCCCTGCATGCCAACATGTAGCCAGCACCATGTCTACCTGCACACTGCCATGCTCCCTGCCATGATGACAATGGACTGACCCTCTGAAACTGTAAGCCAGCCACCCCAATTAAATATTTTCTTTATAAAAGTAGCCATGGTCATGGCATCTCTTCACAGCAATGACAACCCTAACTAAAACAGGCTTAGCACAGAGCCCTGGAAGCATTTTTTTTTAATGGCAGCAACACGTGGCTTCCTCCTGCTGGCACACTCATGCCTGCCCACTGAGCAAGAGAAGGGGCCAGTCTTCCCTCATGGTTACTGACTGCATGACAGAAACAACCCTAGACCAGTGAAGCCCGTACCTACCACTGTGCAGACCTCAAATTGAACACATTAAAATCCAAACCCACTGCACTGGCTTCTCACATCTTTCCTGCTATGGCCTGCATGCTCCCCCTCCCCCGCACTTCAGCCCGGGGCCACTCCCTAAGCTCAAGGCCCAAGAAACTACAAGCCCCAGTGCTTCCCTGCCCTTGGTCACTCCTGCTGGCCACCGCCTTCTCTGGTGCACATTAGACCCACCCTTGGGTTGCACGTAGTCTTTCAGTTTGTCTGTTCCCCAGGCTTCCGGCTGCTTCTCTCTACTTTTGTCCAACTTGCAGTCTCCCCATAGATGCCTTGGTAGACCCATTCTAAACTGCTAACCCGCTTTAAAACCCAAGCACCACCCTCTCGTTACTCAAAGGAGGAGTCCAAGCTGTTCGTGGCCATTTTATGATCTGACCTCCTGTCTGCGGTCAGTGCTCCGTCCTTGTCCCAGCCACTCTCCTGTCTCAGACCTCTCCTGCTGTGCTCTTTGCCCTACATTGGTCACTCACACTCTCCTCGGCGGCCTGCTGGGAGCCCGCTCACCCTTCAGGTGACCTTCAGGCCTAGGAGCTTGCTGGGGTCTGAAGGAGAAGCCTTGCAGGCCAGTGCCTGCCACCTGTGTCTACCTGACGGGTCACCATTGCAGCATGGGTTCCTAGAGCTTTAGGTGTTGACTCCCCAAAGGCTGTGTGTGGCGCATGAAGCCACCTGTCTCCTCGCTGTTCCATGCCTTAACACAATGCCAGAGTTCCACCAGCTGCTCCTCTTAGGAGACATGATTAAAAACCACTTTGCTTTAATAGAGCTAATTTAACGTGTGGTGATTGTAATTGGTTCCATCTCCTCATTTCATTTGACAGGGGAAATTTTCAAATCTGAGCTGCGTTGGAGCTGGCTCTTCAGTCAGGGTGGGAATTCCCTCTATTTTAAAGTACAGAGACAAGAACTCTGAGCACCTCTAGGATGGCTCTGGAGATTGCTCCATCTCTCCCTGGCTGGGTAGGAAGAATTTCCGAAGCCTCTGAGAATGAGGATGTGGGCTGCCACTCCCTACTTTCTTTCCCAAGGGAAATGAGGAGTCTTTGCCCTTTCCCAGGCTCTGTGTTATGATCATGATGTCCACGTGGCCTGCACATGCAGGGCAGAATGACCCCTACAGATGACCGTGAGGACCACAAGGGACACTGGTTGGGAAAGGAAAGGCTTGAGACACATGTGCCTGAGAGAGGCTGGCAAGATGGAGGCAGGAGAAGGGCAGCTCTAGGCCTATCAGGATCAACAACATGCCTATTGGGAGACCTCCATCTACCGAGGCAGCAATGCCCTTTAGATACGCTGCTCTTTGAGAGGAGGAGGAGGCAAGAGCATAGTGCAGGATGCTGGTAGGGACTGTACGGGGACCTCATGCAGCTGGAGAAAGTACCAGTCCAAGTCTCTAACCTGTTTCATCCTTGCAACCCCATCACCCCATACAGGGTCAGATCCTGAGTGCAATCCCCACATATTCCCAGGAGCTCTGAAATGGGGGCCAGGAGAAACAGCAGCAGGCAGTGACCATGAGGCTGTTTACCTATAGCATTTATGCAAGGACAGCCTGCACAGGCACTGGTAGTGATTTTAGAGACCCTTGGGTGCTTGCATGGCCTTAAACCTCCAGTTTGTCGTCGTGGGACCTTGGCTTGAGAACTCCGGTGTCACCTCTGATGATGGCACAGTTTGAGTCTTTGTGTGTCTATTTATAGACCGCGTTTAGCTCCATTGGGCTCTGCCTTTCAGATCAATTTCACTCAACTGATGGGCATTAGAGTCCTGGGTACTAGAAGGGCAAACTCAGAGCAACGTCACTCACTGTGAGATTTCTGGATGCTCCTTTTTTAATTCTTTAAAAATATTTTATTATTTTGGGTGCAAAAGTGTTCTGGCTGCATGCATGTCTGTACACCATGTGCGTGCCAGGTGCCTGTGGAGGCCCAGAGGAGGAGTTGGGTCCTTTGGAACTGGAGGTACTGATAGCTGTGAGTGGCAGCAAGGGGCTCAAAATGGAACCTGGGTCCTCTAGAAGAGCAGTTAGTAATCTTAGCCACTGAATCATCTCTCCAGCTCCGCTCTATTCTTTTTAAATAGGGTTTCTGACAGAGTAAGTAGGAAAATGCCCATTTCATAGATGCAGACAGGGATTGCAATTTAAAGGCTATGTAAAAAGTGCCATCAGAAGGTGGCAAGGAGGCAGCCAGTTCTGGTCTGTGTGCTGTGCTGTTTTAGAGCCACTGGTCTCTCTCGCCACCTCTCATAGTTCTCAACGCTTCCTCTTTGCCCCTCTTACTGCTTCTCTTTGTGATTTAGCCTCTCTTCTGCGTTCTCCCATGTACATCTCCCGTGTTTTCGCTTTCCCTGGTCCTCCCCATCATTTCCCTTTCATGCTGTTTTTATTTTCCGCTCCTTGCTTCGAAAACGAGATATAAAATATTTTAAAGTATTGTATTTATTAAACATAGCTGCTTTTCGCTGGACACGGTAACCTATTGATATTTTTACTTCTCATGGCTGTGTTTTTTGAGGTGGCTGGTTGGCGGCGTGGGCTGGGAAGACGGAGGCAGGGAGGTGCGGCTTGCTGAGTCCTCAACAGCATTTTGATAGGTTGTGCTATGAGAAGCTTTGCTGTTAGTTCTCCTCAAACACAGAGGCGATCTGGTAACCAGATGGCTTCTTCTTGGCAGCTTGCCCAGTGAAGTGTTTACCGGCTCTGAAAACCCATTTCAGAGCGCCGCGTCCTGGGTATTCGCGATTCTGTTTATGTCCCTTTTCTCCGGTGGCCATGGATGAGATGTTCCCGCTCGTTTATCGAGTGGTAACTGTTCATTCTCTCCGCGGTTCACTGATTTGACGCTCCTTGCGTAATGATGCTCTTATTTCCTTATCAATGCTTTATGCGGAGTAAATATGCAGTTGTATACTTCGTCATTCATGAATTTAATCTTAATACCATGTTTATTTGTGAACCCATGATTCGATGTCATGGAATCTGGAAGATTAAAGTCTGATATACATCACAAAGTTGCACATCTTTCTAAGAATCAGTGAGCTGCTACATTTGCTACGTTTGGGCACAATGATGAAGTCTTTTCTTAAGCCTTTAATCTCCTTGTGCTGTGGACATAGCTATGATTCCCCTCTAAAGACAGAGCAATTTAGAACAGTTGTCCCCTTTTCTCCTCTCAAGAAGTCAGAATTCAATTTTGATCGTGTGCGAGTAGATTAAGCCAGAGAGTGTTAGACATGGGTCGTGAGGCTGAAACTTTGTTACAAAGCCCCGGCAGTGCTAGGTCCTCAGCTGTTACTGTTTTAGTGCTTGGAGAAACTGTGGAGCTGGGCATAGTGGCTCATGTCTGCAAGCCAAGCACTCACTAGAGCGGGAAAGGGCTGCAGAAACAAAAACAAAAACAAAGGAAATTGGGCAAAAGGAGTAGGAGGAGGAAGACGAAGTAATGTATGAGTCATTTATATTGGCCCTTAGGATTTGGAGATTAGAACTTAGCTTTTGAGCTTTGGATAGTGAAGGAGTGGTCATTGTCCATGATCTCCTTATTTGTGTCCTATCGTGAAAGTTGCGTGATTTCATGCTGGATCTGACAAGAGCACAGTTTGAGAGGCTTTTACTTCTTATAAAGACCCAGTCTGTGGGGCCTCAAACCAAGTAGGAAATGTTTCCAACTTGTGTAAAGCCACAGGTTGCCCAGGATGGAGCAGGGAGCTGGGCAGAGGATGATGCAGAAATGAGGCCAAGGAGCCCGTACCTGATTCTTCTGTTCCTGTAACCCTTAGTTACGAGATGGCATTGGCCTGAAATCAGGACTCATCTGCACTCGTTCAGAGGTTTGGGGTCAGGAGTTAAAGGAAAGCAATAATCGAGGAATTCTGACATCTTATTTAGGGACTGAAAAGTTCGGGTATTAGGATCTTTGACTCTGCTGGGGGACGTGAGTGAAGCCCTGAGTGAATATGTATCATTGACACGGACACCACAGTGACAGGGACCAGCACCTCAGCCCTGTGGATGCGGCAAAACTTTTCCTGGGAAAGGCTCGGAGGCATGACAAAGCCTTCCTCTGACTAGCGTGTGAATTCTGACAGGGCACAAAAAATGTCCACCAGGGCTTTCTCCCCTCAGTGTTTACACCCTAAAGACTGCTCTCATGCACAGACAAGCTATGCCTACCTCCTTGTTCGGCTCTATGCAATAAGCCTGCTTTCCCATTTAACCACATATAATGAACACACACAGTGTCCAGGGTGCTGTGGCTCCTCCATCAGAGCAAGGACAGCCCACCCAGGCTCAGATTTCTGTAGCCTTGTGTCTGTCTTTACTTATTCCGCCATTGCCCCCAGTGAGGACCCAAACCATGGAAGGATGAGACACTTGGCCATAGCGGAACACTCAGCTTTAGCAGTCACACAATCCAAGCATTAAACGGAGGCCGTTCATAGCTCTGAGGATAACGCAGAAGGGTTTGCGGTTCCACGTGGACGCTGTTATCAGGAGCAACGCATACTTTCAAAAGAAACAATAGCCAGCTCATTCCCTATCCCCACGTTTTTAATATTTAAATGCCAACAGAGGACACTGCATTTGCCATTTGAAGAGTGTCTTATTATAATTATTTTCCCTTTTTTCTTCAAGATACTTTGTGGATTCCATTCATTCAGTTTAAGAGCTTAGGGCATTATGACACTGATCATTCAGAATGGAAATTACCGCAAGCTGCTTATAGTTCATGCACTTTTCTTTCATCTGTTGGGAAACTCTGAATGACACCTCGTAGGTTTAACTATGACTCATCACCCCGGCCTCTCTATACACCACCCAGCCCACCAGATAGGCACACACAAAACTTTATCCAACTTGGACTAAATCTCTAACAAGTCAGGCTGAAATTATTGTGGATCCCCAACCCCCAAAGCAGTAACACAAAATAAATCCATTTCCATTCTTTAGCTCCATTCGTGGGCAACATTTTCAGTCTGTAAACTTGATCCCAACCAAGATGGATTTTGAGGATTGCATAAAGCACACAGATGCAGGGCAGTGTACTAGATCAGATGAAGCACACAGATGCAGGGCAGTATGCTAGATCAGATGGGCCTTAGCCCTCCCGGGAATTAAAGGTAAGTACAGGCAGACAGACAGGATTTTCTTTGCATGATTTTGCATTTCTCCATTCAAAACCAAAAGCAAAGAATAAATGTCAGGTTACTCACTCATGGATTCAGTTAACTTGGCCATTGTCGTTTCTTCTTTGTGCTTTTCCTGGAGAGGAGAAAAGGCAATGATAAATAAATGTGCCTGAGATCTGGAGAGATGTCGCACGCCAGCTGCCACTACCTCACTGTTTTTCTTTTCCCTAGGTCAGATGTCGTACAGCTCTGTTATCAGAAAGTCACTGGAAACAGGACTCTTAAGACATTAAAAACCTTCCCATCGCTCTTGGCAGTGAGTGTCTGTCACACTGATCTTGGGTATATATATATATATATATATATATAAAATTGGTGGTGCACGACCAGTTTTCAAAACCTCTTTGATACCAGAGTTTTGACATTCATATGCCAAACTTTTGCTCTCTATTTTCCCTCATGGGATTCTCTCTCTCTCTCTCTCTCTCTCTCTCTCTCTCTCTCTCTCCAATTTTAGAGCTGATGTTTTTGTAGTCATTTAGTTTTCAAAAAACTAGATAGATTTTATGCATTTTCTTTTGTCTTACTTCTTGGTTCCTTGGGACTTTTGGGATGTCATCATCTTTGGTGGTTTTCTAACCTCATCTATTTTGAGCTGAACACATTTTGTTTCCACTGGATACAGGTTATAACCCACTGAGTCCAAGAGTCAAACTGATCCACCCAAGAGACTGAATTTGTCCTAATTAAACAGATGTTGTAGCTTCTGAAAAACAGCTCCTTTCTGAGAGGTTTCCTCCTATTTCTTCAGATGAACTTGGGTTTCCTCAGTTCCTGACTCGGACAGAGACTAAAACATCAGTGATGTCGATTTTACTCCTTTCTGGGCTGTTTGTCTGTTTGTGGGACTCAGACACTCTCTCCATAGAGCACAGAAGACAGTCTGGAAAAACTGCTCTCGTAACTCCACGCCCGGACAGGAGTTACATGAGGGAGCAGCTTTCAATATGTGTATGGGCATGTGTGTGTTTGTATGGGCAAGTATGTGTTTGTAAATGTATAGATGGGCATGTGTGTAGATGGACACATATATGGATGGGCATGTGTGTAGATGGACATGAATATGTATCTGTGGCATGTGTGTATATATGGGATGTATGTGTATGTTTATAGGCATGTATGTGTATGGGCATGTGTGCGTGTGTAGATGGACACGTATATGGATGGGCATGTGTGTATGGGCATGTGTGTATATATGAGATGTATGTGTGTGTTTATAGGTATGTACGTATATGTGCATATGTGTGTATGAGTATGTGTGTGCATGGACACGCATGTGTGTATGGGTGTCTGTATATAGGCATGTGTGTGGACATGTATGTGTATGTATAAATGGGTATATGTGTGCACGTGTAGGCATGCGTGTATATGGACATGTGTGTGTGAATGGACATATGTGTGTATGCATAGGCATGTATGTGGATGTGGATGTGTGTGTGGATGGACATATGTGTATGTGAATGGGCATGTGTTGTATGTATAGGCATGTGTGTGTATGGACATGTGTATGTGGATAGGATGGGCAGGTGTTGTATGTATAGGTGTGTATTTGTATGGACATGTGTGTGTATGGACATGTGGTGGGCATGTGTGTGTGAATGGGATGGGCATGTGTTGTATGTATATGCATATGTGTGTATGGACATGTATGTGTGGATGGGATGGGCAGGTGTTGTATGTATATGCATATGTGTGTATGGACATGTATGTGTGGATGGGATGGGCAGGTGTTATATGTATACACATGTGTGTGTAGATACACGTGTGTGTGGATGTGTTGTATGTATAGGCAAGTGTGTGGATATGGACATGTGTGTGTATGTATAGGCATGTGTGTATAGACATGTGTGGGTATAGACATGTGTGTCTAGACGTGTGAGTATAGACGTGTGTATAGACATGTGTGTGTATGGATGAGCACATGTGCACCTAGGTGGGCATGTGGGAGTCAGAAGGCAACCTCATGTATGAGCCCCTCTGACATCAAACTGTGCTCTTAGACATCCAGGGCAGCCCCGTAGGATGCTGGGATACTGCAGCTGCTTGGCTAGCACCCGAGGGGGAACCTGCAGGTGTCATTGCGCAGTCGGCTAAACCATTCCTCACCTTCCTACAGGGCTGTGCCCACACGGAAAGGTGTGCTTTGACGGAGTAGCAACAGGATTCTCCAGTCACACAAGCCTGTGTTCATAACAATGAAAGCAAGGCACTGCCTTTTATTTAGGGCACCTAGCCCATCGCAGTTTATGTAGAGACACTGAGAAATAGCATGTGTGGGCCAGTGGGGAGACCGAGTGTCCTGTAGCACAGAGAAGACAATGGCCAAGAAGAACCTGTCATGGTAACACTTGCTCACGCAAGCATGCAGAGTGTCAGCTGCCTGGGCCTCAGCAGGCTGTGACAATTCAGGCAGGGACTCAGGAAGCTTCAACCTTGGCCTGCAGGAGCCTGCTCTACCACTTAGACTTGGCTTCACTTCTAAGCCCAGCTCTTCTGCTTCGCGTCTGACCCCCCTGCTTGTTACAGTCACACCCTTAACTTATTCCTCCTTGCTTTGCTGGCTCTGAGTTTCTTCAGACCTCATTTGCATCGCTGTCCCCTTCTTCCTGGTCCAGAGACCCCCAACAGAACACAGTGTGTTGGCTAGTTGTGTCAACTTGACACAGTGAGCATCATCTGGGATGAAGGGACCTCAAAGAGAAAAATGCCCCCACAAGATTGGCCTGTGGGCAAGCCCATGACACATTTTCTCCTTTGATAATTGATGTGGGAGGAGCCAGCTCACCGTAGGCGGTGCCACCCCTGGTAGTCATGCATGCTATAGAAAAGCAGACTGAGCGAGCTGTGAGGGGCCATCCATTGAGCAATACTCACCCATGGCCCCTGCATCAGCTTCTGCCTCGACTTACTGCTCTGACTCCCTGGGTGATCGGCTACAAGCTGTAAGAGGAAATAAGCCCTTCCTCCTCCCACCCCTACAGATATAGAAACCCTGACTAAGACGCAAAACCACCAAGACTCTGGGAGTTCTGTCTTCTCGTGTGTGGCTGAGTCTCTTCTCATTGCCTGCTGTGTTCTGGCCTGTTTGTCTCACTGATGGGTGATCCCTGGAGCTCTTTGTAACTCCAGTGTGGTGACCATCTTAGTCTCAGAGATACTGGATCCCAGCTGTACCGTCATTTTCCTGTTTCCTGTAGTTAAGGAGAAGCTCTGACATCCTGAAAGGAGGGGTCTGTAAAAAGCCTAAATTCAGCTCTCTCAGGCTGACTCATCTATAGCATAACGTACAGTGGAAATCACGACATATGTTTTGGGGTAAGTAGTTTAGTCATTCCCCTGGATGTCTTTAAACGCCTTATGGCCTTCCCTCATTATCAGAAAGCTGATGTTTGTAATTCCATGCCATGTGGACCCAATAAAGCCTGCACACTCCATTCCTGGTCCCAAGTACACGCTCTGTATCCTAAGCCAAGGCTTTCCTCAGTAGTAAATGGCTTTCTGGTTGTTGGATTTGCATTACTGGGAAGAGATTCTGAAAGAAATCCCAGTGGAACTGGAGGGTGTTCTGCTAGCAGTGATCAAGTCCAGCCCCACAGAGACGACAGCTGATAAAGTGAAATCCCTGGAGAGGGTGTGCCTTGCCAGGAGGTGGATTTCCAGCGACCACCCACTTCCTCTTTCTCCCGACCCCACTTGTCTGGTGTTCTCGGGTCCTGTCTGCTCAGAGCTTCTTCCCTTCCTCCACCTTCAACACTGAAGGCTGGTTTTCAATTGCACCCTGGGGAACCCTCAAAAACACAAACATGACCTGGCCACCCTGTTACAGTTTGTAAACTTTTGTCCCCAGGCTCATGATTTTGAGCATCTGTTTCTCAGATGGTCTCTCTGCTCAGGGGAGATTGTGTAACCTGCTGGCTATGAGCTTTGCTGGGGGATGTCAGGCTGGAGAGGCAGGTCCCGGAGGGTGTACAGTCCCCCAGCCTAGCTCTCTTCTTCCTGCCTGCTGTTGTGATGGAATAAACCCATGCTGGGAGCTCCCTGAAGGACCAGGGACAGAACCTCTCCAGCCAAGGTGCATCTTGCTATGATGGAAGGTTGTCCTGATGCCGTGAACCAAAATAAGCTGTTTAGAATGTGGTTATAGTGACAAGAAAAATATAGGTATTGGCTTGAAATTCTTCGTTCCAGCTAAAGATGCTGTAGGCATCTTCTCCGGTCTGGGCTGGCCGCCCCTGGCTGCTCCATACTTGCATCCCTGCATCCCAGGGCTGTTTGTACCTTCTTCCTGCCTGGTCAGTACCATCCCTTCAGTCTGGACAGCTCTGATTCTGCTTCTTCGTCCTGGCCGCCTGCATTAATCTCAAAGAACTCCGCTGGCTGCTATCCCATCTCTGTCATTTCTCTACTCTTTCTGATCATCTTTTTCAGGTTTAATTTGTAAATGCTATGTTCATGCACAGATACATTCATCACGTTTATGCATGGAAGGGGAAGAAGCTCATGAATCCCCGTGCCTAACTGAGGAGCTATGGACAATTAGTAGCTTCTGGGGGAGGTGGAGTTAGTTTTTTTTTTTTTAAGATGTGGATCCTGCTAGGTCAACTACACTCCAGTGGATAGCCCTATGGCCAGGAGTTTATGGGCAGCACAAATTGAAGTCTCTGTAGGGTTAGAGGTGGGGGAGGATCTGGGAGGTGTTAAGGGGAGGAGCTTGGGTGACTATGATCCAAATATATTATGAGAAATTTTCAAATAATAATTTTTTTAAATATCAGAGATGAGATAAATAAAAATATATAAAGAAAAAAATAGCTGTGACTTGCTGAGCATAGATCCTGCCAATCCCCTCTGTAGCAGACCAGGCTGTGCCTTACTCCTAAGTGATGACTGGCAGCCTTCTAAGGTGAGCAAACAAGTGATACTTCTGTGTGCAAGGGACCTTCCGGTGCCATCTCCTCTTTCCGTGGGGAGCCGGGGGTTTGCGCTGGAGGTCACCATCTGTCTCAGTCTCCCAGTGGAAAGAAAACCAGGGCTTCAGGGGTCTTCCTTGTTCCAAGAATAGTTACACTGGTGTGCAGATTAGCTTCTTGTTTACTAGTGTGTCCATCACGGGGCAGGGAACGGTGAGAATGAGGAGCAAATCTGAATGGGAGAGTTTGAAAGCCTGGAGAAAGCGGGGCTGCTGTCTTGGTTTGACCCCCTTCTTGGCCATTTTCTAAGTCACTGTGGGCATTTCAGCATCTGCTATGTGAGTGGAGACATGTGGTGGGTGAATGCCCTCATCCGCAGGCCTTCTGTAAGGCACACCGTGGGCAAAAACACACTGAGGAGTTAGGGCCCCCTGTGTCCCTAATCACAGCACCTCTCAGCTACTGTAGAAGCTGGGAGACATGGCTGCTTTCAGTCTGAGAACAAATACTAACATTTCTGAAGAAAAATCTTTGGAGTTAACAGGATCCAAGGATGCCAGTATCTCAAGGTAGACTCACCGGGGTGTGACCATGTCACTCAGCCCTCCCTACGGAAACAAAGCACCAGGATCTGGGACCTGGCATACTGCTAGCTCTGAGGGCATCCTCCTGCAGTGGCACTCTACATTCTATGGAGCAACAGAGATGTTAGAGTTAAGCAGAAGCATGATGATGTGTTTGAACCAAACATGTCACAGATGCTGAAGGAAATCTCACCGTCTTGTTAGAACTGCATCAGACTCCCCAGCGGAGCACTGACTCTCTGGAGTAATGAATATTTAATGTTATGTCTGATGGTATTCTCTCTGACACACCTGGAAGTCAACCAAGACTCTGTGGTTGCTGCGTGATTGTGCGTGTGTGCATGCATGTGCAGGCATGCGTATGTGCATGTGTAAGTGAGCATATGTATATAGGTATATGTGAGTGTGGTGGGTGTGTATGTGTGTGTGCACATGCATTCTTATATAATGTGCACGTCTGTGTATGTGTATAGGCATGTGTGTGTCCACATGAGTGTGATGTGTGCATGTATGTGCATGTGATGTGTGCATGTATGTGACTCTGTGTGTATGTGTGTAGACAGAGGGGGAGGAAGGAGGTGAGGTTCATAGTATAGAGCTTTCAGAGGGTGGACGAGGCTCTCCTGTTGCTTGGGGTCCCCTCAGCCCCAGAGCAGGGGCAGCTAGAGTCAGTGCCAGCATGTGGCATACCCACCCCACCTGCCACCACCATGAAGCAGGCTTTGAAGGATGAAGGAGATGCTCATTCAGCCTGCTATATTTTAAACCAATCATATTTGCATCTTGGATATTTTTATCTTTCTAAACTGTGCTCACACTCACCAGAAAACTGTGATCTCTTTTTCAAATTACAAGCCCTCAAAGGAAAATTTCTGCAAGGTGAGAGGCAATAGTGCCATTCTGTAAACTCTTATCTCCAAATGGATATCTCTCCCAGGTTAATACAGGACCTCAAGCCTCTGCCCTCTACAAATGTACCTACGGTATCTCCTGGCTTCTCCCCCTTTCCTCTTCTGGCTTGAGGCAATACAGACCGTACAAGCCACCAGACGATACATGGAATGAAGGACAATCTTAGGGGGGCATCCATCTAGGTGATGCTTGCCTGTGGCATCATTCTGTAGCCTTGAATAACTCTTGAGAAATGAAGAAGGCTCAACCACTAAATAACTCTTGGCCTCATGCAAAGCTAATGGCGGTGAGTGGCCACCATGCCAGGATGGTTTGAAAACAATGTGGATTTAGAATATAACACTATGCAGTTCTTTCCTAAATACCTTCAGAATTGAAATACTCCTTCCTGGAAGGGAGCTGGTGGCTCAGACGACTCAGAAACCCAGCCTCAAGCTGAGGTGGAGCCATTGAAACTGCCACACTCAGGACTGAGGGAGAGAAGAGAGGTGGGCAAGAGCTGAGGCCAGAACCCGGGCAATCTCCTTGGTACCCTTGATGAGCCAAGGGAAGTGGTCGGTGACATGGTGTGATTCTCTCCTGGATGCCAAACCATACTGGTGTTTAAAGAATGAAGCCTTTGCAACCAGAAAGCTGACTCTCACCACTGCTAGACTCAGCTAAAGACCCGCTAACCTGTCCATGGGAACGAGTTCTGATGTGCTATTGAGCCACGGGGTGTCGATAATGATAATGTTCTCTGCATTTCAAAAGCCAGAAGGAAGCATTCCAAAAGTTTAGTGTAAAGAAATGATCGCTGTTTGGGGAGATAGATGTGTTTTCCCTGATTTAAGCATCGCACAGTGTACACACATATCAAACACCACATGGTACCGCACAAATCTATACAGTTAAGTGATTTTATATACCAGTTAAAGTAAATTTAGCTTTACAGAAACTCCAAGGTAACCTCAAAATTTCATGATTGGGGTGAAAAATGTGTGTGGGGATATTTTGAAGCAGAGGAGAAGCTTTTATTGGGCAGCCTTGTACTTTTGGTAACATTGCAAAATAGGAACACCCACACTGCCACCTTTCTAATGGCTGTGACTTATAGTTGCCCTGCCTGCTTCCCTCTGGTGTCACCACTGTGGCCTGTCACCCTGAAGGACTGGGATGTTTCACTAAAGCCAACCCCACCTGGCATTCAGGAACTCGGGTGAATTTAAGGAAAGCAGAGCTCTGAGCCTGACTGAGTTTGCCTGTCCTGATGCCCAGAGCAAGTCTGTAGTGGGAAGGGTGGTTTCAGAGCAACATCTCAGGGAGTTTGTCTGTTGCGTGTTGAACACATGAGATCCCACTGAGAGACACAGGCTTGGACTAAGACTTAGAAACTGCTGGGCCGCATAGCTGCCAGCATCTCTCTGAGTTCCTACCCTGCAGGCATCCTCCCTGGGACCAAACTTCAACACCATCCCATGTGTTTGGTAAATTTCAGGTGAGTTCCTGGAATCCCCCAAGGTAGATGACTTCTTGGCACATTGATGAGTCACCCTTCCTGTCTTCCTAGGTTCCAGGAAAATAAATCCCAGTGTGAGCATCATTACCATACCCAAGCCCTACCAAGCAGGTTTTTTTTTTTTTATAGGAGGCTCTGAACCTGATACAGAGCCCAGAGCATGCCTGGCAGTCAGGTCCCAGAAAGCCTGGGCATGCTGTTTGGGTACCACTGTCCTTTTCCCCGACAGGTGCTCCTGGCTCTGAGATGCACGAGTTCTAGATTCTCTCCCCAGATTCCCAGGACTCAACTGTTAGTGCTGAATCCCAGGAGCAACCTAGCATTTCCACTCAGTTTCCCTGCCTGTGACTTATCTTGAGAGCAAGACTTGTTGCCCTTTGCTTTTGTGAAGTGGAGTTGTTTCTTTACTGTAGATAGCTGGTGATGGGAATTGGGTTGATGTGAGGAGGCTGGGGCAATAAAACAGCAGAGGGATCTCCTTTGGCACACAAGGAAATGCTTAGGGTACACACACCTGACCTATAGGCTGTCCTGATTTAGGCAGTCTGTGGTCACAAGGTGATATAGATAATGGTCACCAGAATGTGTCATTTGCCTGCAGTTAGTGTTATGGTAGGAAGTCTCCTGACAGGTAGCAGGCAGATGCTCAGCTATCTCTGCTAGTAATCCTCATTGTCAGGAAAGGATTTGGAATTCACACAGAGCTGTGGTGTGCTCATGAGAGACATTTTCCATGCTCTCCCTCAGGAGCCAGTTGGCTATATTAATGATGGACAAGAGTTTCTCATTCATTCATTCATTCACTGAGGACAACCTGGATAACTTTGTGTTAAAGCACAAATATTTGGAGGGTTGGGATTAGCTTTCTGAGATGAGGTTGATCAGAGGGCGAAATTTAAGTCTATTTAATATTGAAGAGTCTAATTGAAGCTGCCTCAAGGGCAGAGGACAGAGAAACCAGGGTCCATCCTAAGCCAGGCCACTCTAGGGCCAGTCATTTCCAGGATGCTGGCACAGAAACTTAACTTCAATGCAGAGCACTAGCCCTGGGGTTTGCCACAGGAGCCCTGGCCCCTGGGATCACCTAGGAATCCTGTCTGGTGCAGGGACAGTAAGACGAGTGCAAAAAGGTGTGGTTCCTCAACAGCTCAAGTGCATCCATAGTCCTTAAAGACACAGGTCGGAAGACTGTTTTCAAAACGCTGCTTTGAGAAATTCTCCTTGAGCAAATATGGCATTTACTGAAGCTGAAGATTGAGGAAAATTCATGGGTGGAAACGGTGTCATTTTCTTGAGCTTCCTTCTGTGTGCTTTCAGCTTGAACTCACATTTAGATAGCAGAGGGAAAGGAGGAAGGTTGACCCATCACTAAACCCCCAGTCATTGGTTCTCTGCAGCAGGGATCCCAAAGAAGATCATGGCTTCCTCTTTATTTTTCCTATTTATGATTGATTTCCTAGTGTTAAATTAATTAATTTCAGCATTTGAAAAGACAAGATACAGATACCTTTGCCCATTTCTCTCACCAAAGGCAATTTAAAAATTCTGGATACTATGCTTTTAACTTCCTTACTTTGTTTGCGTGTTTGTATGTGTGTGCATATTCATGGAGGTGCATGTATTTTCACACATGTAGAGTCCAGGGAAAAATTTGGGTGTCTTTCTTTGGGTACCATCTACCTTATTTTGAGATAGGGTCTCTCTCTAGTATTCTCAGTTCACCAAGGTGGGCCAGGCTAGCAGGCCAACAAGCCCCAGGATCTCCCAGTGTCTACTTCCCCAGTGCTGGAAATATAAGCTTGCTTTTCCATACTTGTCTCTTTTTTTATTTAAAGAAAATATGAATTAATGAGGCTCAAACTCTTCTCCTGATGCTTCCAAGGGAAACACTTTAACCACTGAGCTAAATCCCCAAACTCTGGACAGTGTTCTTTAACACAAGAAGGCTCTAGAAGGTGATGGAAATAAAGTGGTCCAGACAGTGACATGGGACCCTGTCGGCAGTGACATGGGACCCTGTCGGCACAGATCCTCTGTGTTTTCTCTTTGCTTTCTATGCCCAGACTGAACATTGCAGAAGCCAGCGTTTCAAAAACATCAGGGGTATGATACAGAAGACCCCACTGTCTCAAGCCAAATGACTGAGACAGTAGAAGTTTCAAACCAAAGAATTTTTCTAATAATTTCGAAGGTAGTAGCACCCCCACAGGCCAGGTCAGATGAGGATCTTAGGCCTCTACACTTGCCTGACCATGAGGAGACAGTGTGGAGCCTAGGCCACGAGGAGGTAGTGTGGAGTCTGGGTTTCCATGCGTACAGAGATGAAGGAGACTCCTGGGGGATCATGGCTGGAGTCTGGACATGTACCCTGATCTCACAGGAAGAGAAGGCTCTGCCCATCTACACTGAGGTGGTGTTAGGTATAAGATAGAGTTGGGACATTTACCACTACTTAACCATACTCAACCACAACCAAACTACATTCACAAAGGGTCAGTAGAGACCAAATTGAGAGTAACGATGAGACATCCTTCATGCTTCAGTGACTTGACACCGGAGGCCCAGTGACATGTCTGACCTTATTCCCAACCAGGCTTGACACAGATCTGCTGATAACTGACTGATGCCTCTCAGTGACCAGCGAGGTGATACCCTGTTAACCACCAGAGTGGTTTCAAAGTGGACCCATGACAGCATGAAATTGAAATGAGATACAGAATCTTACAACACTCAAAGCATCCAGGTTTCAACTGAAAGAGAATCACCTTTAACACCAGAACCAGGAAGCCCAAGTTGGACGAGAAAAGGCAAATCTTGACACAGACTTTAGATGGACATGGGACGGGACTGAAGGCATGCCATGCTCAAGACAATTATGGAAGTGATCAAATGATGAACAAAGTTCAAACAAAAGAATAGTAGACCTTTGGGGGGAAATTAGAAGCTATAATAAGAACGGAATGGAAAATTTAGATCTGAAAACCGCAGTAACTAAAATAAAAGACTCAGTGGATATGACAGAACACAGAAGCTGGGGTCTTGATGATAGAAGTTACCAGGTTTGATTAGCATAGAGAAAGAAAATTAAGAGTATTTATCAACACTTTAGGTCCATGTGGGGTTGAAACAGAGGATATAGCATTGGTGACACATCAAGAGGAGGGGACATGGGTGGGACTGAAAGTGCTCAAAGAAACAGCACATGTAACTTTTCCTAAATTTATTCATAAAAATGCTAACCCACAGAAGCTAAGAAGCTGAGTGAATCTCAAACAAAAAAACCCAAAGTGACTGGTACAAGACACAGCATCCGTGTCTGAAAACAAGAAACTAAAAGGGTTGAAAGCAACTACAGAGAGATGGTGTTTATAAAGAAAAGGCCATTCACACGGGAGTGAATTTTACAAGATGGCACAGAGACCAGAAGGAAATAGGATAATTTTCAACTCTTGAAAAAATATGAAAGATGAGAGAGATGAAAGAGGGGTGTGTGTGTATGCATGTGTGCAGATGTCTGCGGTGTGTGTGTGTGTATGCATGTGGGCAGATGTCTGCAGTGTGTGTGTATGAGAGAGAGAGAAGTGTGTGTGTGTGTGTGTGNAGAGAGAGAGAGAGAGAGAGAGAGAGAGAGAGAGAGAGAGAGAGGAGTGTGTGCTGGGCGGTGGTGGTGCACGCCTTTAATCCTAGGACTCAAGAGGCAGAGGCAGGTGGATCTGTGCGAGTTGAAGGCCAGCCTGGTCTACAAGAACTAGTTCCAGGACAGGCTCCAAAGCTACAGCAAAATCCTGTCTAGAAACACCCCTCCCCTCAAAAAAAGAAAAGAAAGAAAGAAAGAAAGAAAGAAACAATGTTCAAGTGGCTCCACAGAAATTCAGATAAAGTAGAACAGGAAGTCACAACAAAAAAATGAAGTAAAAAAATTAAATAGCATACTAGTCCTTTACATGCTAGCGATTGTATTAAGCGTAAGGGTTTAAGCCATTTTGAAGGCAAAGGTTTGTACCAGGTATAAATGCTAGAAGTACAACTATTTAAATAAGACCCTTAAGTGGGTTTCATAGCTATGTAGACTGACAGTAAAACCCTCTAAGGTTATACACCATAAGAATATGAACAGAATGAGGCAGACAAGCTGCACTCTCATAGAAGGTCGACCAGCGCAAAGCCGAAATGAGGGGTGAAGAAAAGCCTTAGTAAAGTCAGAAGATCTGCCAACCAAGGAAATAGGATCACAAGTGGGTGGATGCAACCCAACAATAGAAGCATAAGATATGTGAACAAAACAGAAGCAGAAGCATTTAAAGTGTAATGAAAGCATCAAGGCATCACTTTCAACAGTCTCTGGAACCTTCAGAGAGGACATCGACCAGGACCCAGCAGCGACTCAGCAATTCTGTCAACTAGCAGGATGGACTCAGTGTTAGCATGGCGTTCATCCAACAGCAGAATACACTTTCAAGAGCCTGCAGAACATGTCCCAAGGCGGTCTGCAAGCTGGGATAGACAACTAATATCAGCCAACACGGAAGACTTTGAACCATACAGAGCAGACTTTCAGATCATAAACTAAAAAAGGGGTTCATTTCCCCTTTCTTCCATCCCCCTTAGCTGTTTGATTTTGTGCTATGCCCCTTTTCTACCTCCCTGACTTTGGGTGACTTCACTAGAAGAGCTATAGGGAAGGTTTTAGAGTGGGCTGTGCCTTTTCTCACCCAGAACTGATGGAGGAGGGTCATCTGTCTATGTGTTACTTTCATTGGTTAATA
>LOJH01019350.1:0-21269 GCA_001685095.1 Ellobius talpinus | reverse complement strand
CTTCTCTTCTCTTCTCTTCTCTTCTCTTCTCTTCTCTTCTCTTTTCTCTTCTCTCCTCTCCTCTTCTTTCTTCTCCCCTCTCCTCTCTTCTTCTCTCTTTCTTTTCTCTTTCCTGCTTACCCTTCTTTCCTCTCTCTCTTTGGTTTTATAAAACAGAGACTTGCTGTGGAGCCCAAATTTCAAATTGACCTTAAACTCGTACTGTAGCTTCCTTAGCTTTCTGAGTGATGGCAGGTTATAACACCACACTTAGCTTTTGATTTCAATTTTGCATCTTTGTACACATGTGTGTAAAGATATGTTTTTGTTATTACTCTTACTCTCTCTCTCTCCCGTGTGTGTGTGTGTGTGTGTGTGTGTGTGTGTGTGTGAACCAGAAGTCAACATTGGGTGTCTTTTTTTTTGAGACAGGATCTTTCATTGGACCAGAAGCTCCCCAACTGGTCATACTGGCTAGGGAGCTTCGAGGGATCTGGCTGTCTATGTCCCACTCCAGACAAAGGCTTATAGCCATGGACCACCACACCCAGTTCTTCCCTGGGTATTGGAGATCCAGTCTCAGGTCCACACGCTTGTACTGGAAGCATTGTACTAACTGAGCCCCCACCTCGTGTCTGGGAATAGGACGTCTCATTGGTCTGGAGCACACTGGGTAGGCTAGACCAGCTGGCCAGTGAGCCCTCGGGATCTTCCTGTTTCTGCTTCCACAGGGCTGGGATTGCAAATGCACACCACACATCCAACCTTTTATATGAGATCAAACTCAGGTTCCTTGTGTGTGTGTTTTACCCACTAGCTATCTCTCCAGCCCCTTGATTTTATTTTTTACCTGGAAAGCTAGACATATTCTTTTTCCTCCATTCTTTCTGTGGTTTTCAGGCATGGCTTTTGTACCTGAGCAAATGTCTGCAAATAAGATACAACCATGACTTGACAGAGTGAGGGCCAGGTGCCTCCAGGAAGGTGCTGTGTCCAAAGACCTTCAACTGCCCCCCCAACACATCAGGACTTCCCAAGACCTCACCATCTTGCCCTTCACAGCTCACCAGGGTGTGGTGGGCTCTCCTCTCAGATTCTCTACCACTGTCTGCACTAGCACAGGTAGGTGCTCGTTCTTGAGAAAAGAGTCCAGTCATGGCATGCCTTTGTTTTACTTTCCGCTGACTCTCTGCCTGTCTAGTCTGTTTCCTCGGTTGCTGTGATAAAAACAACAACAACAACAACAACAGCAACCACAAAACCTGACCAAAAGCAACTTGGAAGAGGAAGGAATTTGTTTGGTTTCCGTGTACCAGCCTTAGTCCATCATCATCTAGGGAAGCCAAGAGAGGAATTCAAGGCAGGAACCTAGAAGCAGGAGTTGATGCACAGGCCATGGAGGGGTGCTATTTACTAGCTTGCTCCCCATGGCTTGCTCAATGTGCTTTCTGATAGCACCCAGGACCACCTGCCCGGGGGTGGTAGCACCCACTTGGGCTGAGCCCATCTACATCAATTATTAATCAAGAAAATGATGGAGGCAATTCCTTAGTTGAGATTCACTCTTCCTAGGTGGCTATAGCTTGTGCCATGTTAACAAAAGCTAACAACATACTGCCTAATGGAGAGTAAGATCAACTGCCCTACAGGGGTCACCAGCGGCTATGGTTTAGTCAATTCTCAGATCTGTCCTACAAGGCAACACAACTAACCACCACTGACTAGAAAGACACCATCTCAAGGCCACACAATTATTAAAGATGTGTGATGGTTTGAATGTGTAACGTTCCCCAACAGGCTCTTGTGGAATGTCACAGTCACTGCTGGTGCTGCTATCCTGGAAGATGCTGGAAACTTTAGTAGGCGAGGCTTTGCTGTTGGGGGAAGTGGGTCGCGGGCAGTTTTGACATGGTTTCTAGTCCCTTCTTTGCTCTCTCTGTTTTGTTTCTGCCATGAAGTGAGGGACTCATCCGCTTCACACTCCCACCACCATGGTGTTCTGCCCAACCACATGGGGTCTGAACCCTCTGAGGCAAAGCCTTCCTCTCTTGGGTTAAATCTGTCAGGTACTTTGTCAAAGCAACAAGCAAAGGAAACGACACTATTTGGACTTAAACGCCATCCCTGTGGTTCCTGAGTCTCCGTAAGGTTTGCATTTCTACTATAATGTATTATTTGTAAGACGTGGATGAAAGACACCCTCACTAGTTGTGAACTCATTACTGGCAAACTGGAGCTGGAATCCCCACGGAAAGTGATGACCACCAAACTACTTGAGTAACACTAGGGTTGTTTGGGAAGATCATGGAGCCTTTAGGAGGTAGAAACTTGCTAGAGGAAGTATGTCACTTGGGGGGAGACGAGCTTTGAGGGATTATAGACTGGCCCTATTTCCTATTCCCTATCTACAAACGCAATGCGATAGGCTGGACTTACGCTCTTGCTGCCATGTGTCCCCATCGTAATGGACTGTATTCCCTGTGGAATAGTAAGTCAGAATAAACCCTTTCTCTCTGAAGTTGCTTTAGTCAAGGTGTTCTACCTGTGGTGGCTTGAATAGAAATGGCCCCCATAGGCTCATTTGTTAGAATGGGAGTGGCACTATTAGGAAGCATGGCCTTGTTAGAGCTGGTGTGGCCTTGTTAGAGGAAGTGTGTTATTGTGGGGGCAGACTTTGAGATCCCAAAGCTCAAAGTCTTGTATGCTCAAGCTACACCCAGTGTGGCACACAGTCTCCTGCTGCCTGTGGATCAAGATGTAGCGCTCTCAGCTCCTTCTTCAGCACCATGTCTACCTGCACAATGCCATGTCCTGCCATGATGATAATGGACTAAACTTCTGAACTGTAAACCAGCTCCAATAAAATGTTTTCCTTTATAAGAGTTTCTGTGGTCATGGTGTCTTTTCATAGCAATAGAAATCCCAACTAAGACAGCATCAACACAACAAAACAAATACACCATCCATATCCATTCCTCTTCCTCTCCCTTCCCTTCTTTCCTTTCCTTTCTCCTCTTCTTCTCTCCTTTTCTCTCTTCTATCCTCTACTTGCCTTCCTGCTCCCTACCCTGTTACTCTCCTTTCTTCTCCTCTCGTCTCTACCACAATATATATTTTGCCTCTAAAAAGTACTAGGGAGTCATATGAGAGAAGTTTTACCTCTACCGAGGCTGGGTGACTGCAAACTAAACAGACTAAGCTTCTCTCTCCTCTCATTTTATATTCCCTCTGGTGCTGGGATTAAGGACGTATGATTCCCTAGACCTGGGATTAAAGGTAGGCCACCACCACCTAGATTTGTTTCTGCATTGATCTTGTGTAGTCTACAGTGGCCTTGAACTCACAGAAGTCTATCTGACTCTGTCTCCCAAATCCTGGGATTAAAGGTGCGTGTCACCATCACCTGACCTCTAGTGGCTTTAGCTCTGTCTCTGGTCTTCAGGCAAGATATATTTGTCAAAATACAAATAAAATATCACTACACAGAGGTCTTTGTTAATATCAACTAAATTTAATCCCAACATACCCTAAGATTTCTAGTTGAAAAATTCAAATACTGGAAGTATAGCATGAAGTTGTTAAAATGGACGAAGTCAGCATTGCAACCTGTAAGGCACAGTTTACTTGGCAACAGCTTAAAAACAACTCAAGTTTTGTCGACAGAAAATAAAAGCAAAGAAGACTGTGCTCAGGAGTGGAGATGGCCTGAGCGTTCATGTGTCAGGGTGAGGGGTGTGTGAGTGCCAGCCTTCTGCTGTGTCAGGGTCACACACTTCCACCACCATCAAAAAGAAAATCCTGTGTGGTGGCGTTTATTTTCATTTCAAATGTTCTACCTCATTCCAAGAATAAGACTATATACTCACCGCCTTTCCCATGTGATACTGGCAGTGAGTGGTTCAGTAAGCAGAATATTAGCCTCTCCCTTTGGACACTGAGGACAGCCCTATGGCTTGTTTGGCTAATAGGATGTTGGTGGCTGGGACGCAGGTCAAGGTTTTAACGGGACCCGAGTTTTGCCTGTCCTTTTACTCTTCTGCCATCTATGAGAAGAACACGGCCTTCTAAACAACGCCCTCACACGAAAACACAATTGTAATCTGGATGTGCTCCACAGACCATCTCAGAGATTCTTTCAAAATGGTTCGAAGCGGCTGTATTTGGATATAATTCAATTTCTACAATTTACCCACCTGCATGGTACAAACAGTATGCCTTTGTACAGTCAAAGATCTGTGCAGCCATCACATTTCTAGGATATTGGTGATGTCACCCCCAAAAGAAACTCCATAGCTTTTAGCATTTAATTCCTCCTCCCCAACCCCTCCCCGTCACTTCATGACTAGGCAAGCACTCACCTACGTTCCCACCCTATAGATGTGTCTATTTTCAAACATTCATATGAAAAGAATCACTTGTTATAATCTACTTTCACCCATGTTGTAGTATCTATCAGAACCTTATTCCTTTTTATTGCCAAATCATATTACGTTGGATGAATATACCACATTTTATTTATGTATCCATCTGCTGCTGAAGTCAGTAGTACTTTTGATCACCATAGAAATGCATGGGGAGAAAGTGAGCTTCATCTCATTTTAAAGTGACTTTATAGTGATGTTAGCATATTGACTTTATTGACACACGACTGTTTTATGCACACACTAGTTCCATCTCTCACAGTAAGTGAATAGCTCGGCAGATTATTTCTAGATTAGCCTCTCTGAGTCTTACTGGAACAATATCCCCAGATGCAGCCAACTCTCGGTCACAGAGAAAAGGACACTTCTCTTTGATGTGTTTGAAGAACTGAGGCCAGAGTTGAGAGGACTGAATTTGCAGGAAGATGTTACCTTCAGCCTGGGAGAACAGAAGGTCTTTTAAGCTCCAGGTTGTGGTTTTTATATGGACTTGAAATTCTAAATGGCTCACGGGGACTGAAAGGTTCTTTCCTTAAAGTGCGGATAATGAAGTAACATATCTAACGGGTTCACTGAGTGTTGTGACAGCCCACTGTAGATTTGCTGTGAATATAACTGCCAATTCTTTTGTGCCTTCTTTTAGGTTAACCAAGCTGTAGTATAGTCAGACTTTCTTTGGACAGCCAGTTCCTAAATAATGACACAGCAACTTCTTCTTAATTATAAAAGCTTGGCCTTAGTTTAGGCTTGCTCCCAACTAGCTCTTATAATTTAAACTAACCCATTTATTTATATTGATCTATGTTCTGCCACGTGGCTCCTTACCTCTCCTCCATATGTCTCACTGGTGAATTCCCCACCTCTCTTCTTCCCAGGGTTTCTATCTATTCCCAAAAGTCCTGCTTTTCCTCTCCTGCCTAACTATGGTCATTCTGCTCTTTATTAAACCAATCAGAAGGTGCCTTGGCAGAGACACATCTCCACAGTGTACAGAAAGATCATCCCACCACACTACAGAGCTGTTTGCTTCCAGGTTCAGATAGTTTTGTGTGCAGCTTCACATCCCCAACAAGGAGCTCCCTCCTGGAGGGAAGATGCCACAGTAGAAAGGGGTCTGGGGGGTTCCACCAGGCCAGAAATGCAATGGAGACAGAAGAAGGTTTTTTTTAAAGTTTATTCTTCTCTCCTACATTGCATCCCGACCACACTTCTCCCTCCACCCCTCCCAGTTACCCTCACCTCCCCTCTCCCCCAGATTCTCTCCTCCTCCATTTCCCTTGGTTTGCCTGGTCCAGCCTTGCTATGAAGGTTTGTGCCTGTCTTATTGTAATTTATCAAAACAGAGTAATTTTCCATGGAATGGTGACAGTTGACTCTAGGGCTGGAGCCAGTGTCTCACAGTGCACACTTTAAAATGCAGCAGCATGTGTCCCGTTGTTTTGATTTATAAGAATCCTGATGTTTAATTTAGCTTGAAAGAAAATTATTATAAGAAGAATAAGAGGATTTTTATCAAAAGTGTTTAAATCAAGAAGAGACGTAGATTTAGAAAATAAATATAAAAAAACCTGCATGGGAAAAACAATAAAGGTAGTGAGCACCCCAAATGCCTAGGGGAGCAGGTAGGACCAACCAGTGGGTGGGAAGACTGGAAGATCAGCTACACTCTATTATTATGTGCTGATATCAACTATAATCAGAAGAAGGATAAGATAGATAACATGAAATGCATTTGAATAATACTCTTATTAAAAAAGGAAAATCATATATCTAGAAACCAAAGGAGAGGGGAATAAGTCATACGAGCTGATGGACAGAGTAAGGGCTGTTCTTAGGTAGAAGGAAGAGCCTCAAATGCTTGAAGTAAGGGTCAGCACTTGCTTTCTGCAGAAGGTGAGAGCTTGGGTGACTCATGAGCTTTTCCATAGATTATTTTCTGCTTTGTTTATACCTTTAAAAAAATATAAGAACCATTTAACTCCCAAGCTGTACAATAACCACTTGGGGTTCTGATCTGGCCCATGCACACTATTTTGGCTTCTTGCTGTTGTATGAGGCGTGGGCCACATCCTGCCACCCGGCTAGCTTAGCCCCCGAAATAACCACACAAAAATTGTATTAATTAAATTACTGCTTGGCCCATAAGCTCTAGTCTCTTATTGGCTAACTCTCACATCTTGATTAACTCATTTCTATTAAATCTGTGTATCACAATGTGACTGTGGCTTACCGGCAAGATTCTAACCTATGTCCATCTCAGGTCGGAGATTNATTGGCTAACTCTCACATCTTGATTAACTCATTTCTATTAAATCTGTGTATCACAATGTGACTGTGGCTTACCGGCAAGATTCTAACCTATGTCCATCTCAGGTCGGAGATTCATGGAGTCTGCCACACTTCCCTTCTTCCCAGCATTCTGTTCTGTCTACTCCGCCCACTTAAGGGCTGCCCTATCAAAAGGCCAAGGCAGTCTCTTTACTCAACCAATGAAAGCAACACACAAACAGAAGAACCTCCTACACCACCTTGCATTAAAAAGAACTAGAAGAAAAAGAAAACACATGTATTAATCTCAAGAAATTAGGAAAAAAGATGAGTAAAATGAACACAAGTGAAACACTCAAGAGAAATTGATTAATTCAGGCAAAGGCTGAAGTAAGTGACATAGAAAACAAATGAAATTACTCGAAAGAAAAATATATTTAAAAAATTGGTTCTTAAAATGCACGAAACAGGACAGCCTCTTGCAGTCTGAGTAAACACAGAAAATGGATCCAGGAAGAAATAAAAGTTAGAGTATGGCGGTTTCCACAGAAGGAAGTTGACTCAAGATTTACCACTGCAAAAGGAACCAGAGTCAGATGACAGTCACAAAACAAGTAATCCCACTAGTTTTTAAAAATAATATTGATTCTCCAGAATTCCATACAATGTATTCTAACCATTATCCATCTCCTCTTAGATCCACCTCACATCCCTATAAACCCCCCAACTTCATGTTCTCTCATTCTCTTTAAAACCCCATTGTCTGCATTTTTTTCAAGAAATTAAAAATATTTAAAGCAACAGATAAAAATAGAAAGTTCTAGAAATTATTTTCCCCTTGTGGAGTCAAAAGTCAGCGGCTCTAGAATGGGAGCTGCAGGTAGGTTTTGTCTTGGGTGCCAGTTTGCCTGCATGGGTGGTGTCTGCTGGAGCCCAGAGGGAGCTACTGAGGTCAGTAACTCCCCCCAACTCAACATGAAATATGAAATCAGATGGGTCTAATGAGCTAGTTCCCACAAATAAAGCAGGAACTGCTGGATGATGCCTCCCACATTTCTGAACAATTTGTTTGAGACAATTTCCAAGCTCAGTAAAACATAGATTCCTCTAAAGACCATTCAGCAACAGTACCAAACCCAGGTCCCAGACCAAACCTGACCTGCTCACTGTCACAACAGCCAGTGAGTTAGAGAATCCAACCCCAGGATGCAAGAGCCAATGGTATCAAGAGACATGCCCTAGTCTGGTTGAAATCCATGTCGGGATGGTCAGCATCTTTGTCCCTGGAGCCCTTGGTGATTATAATTAAACAGAAATCTTCCCATCCTGTTGACCTGACCTTGACCTCAGCTTCTCTTCTAGTTCTCTGAACAACAAAAGCAAACTCAAGAGCACCGTCTCCAAGGCCCCAGGGGGCAGCTGTCCCAGGGCTGGGACTTCCCACCTTACCTGGGTTAAAGGCTTCTGTGGCTGTCACAGCTACCCTGGAGGTGGAAAGCACAGGAAATGAAGAGGACCTGTGGCTGCCATGAGTAAATCTTCATTATTATAGAAAAGGAAAGCGTGGCTTTACTATCCTCATTTTTATGATGAAGTAAAATAAAATGGGAAGGAAGAGCAAAAAAAATGATCACTCAGCAAACGCCCTCAAACCTCGCACGTGTTTACTTAAGCGACTCTACAAACATAACCCTGGGTGTCCGTTAAATCAGTAGGCATGTCAGTTGGCACTTCTGGTTACGGACCATTTTATAGTCATACATCAGTCATAGCCATAAAAGCCGTTTGCCCAGGATCCAGGCAGGAGGAAGCAGGGCTGAAGTTGGCCCGCTTTCTCCTGACTTTTCACAGCCTGATTTATCAGGTTGCCCACAAAAATTGCCTCCCCTGGGCTAGAAAGGTCCCTTGTTTGCCTTGCTCTCCTAAGGAGCAGTAGATGAATTGACACACCAAGAAGGGCAGAGGTGTAGCAGGCATTGGTCATGGTGCCTGGGATACCTACTGTGGGAGCTGGCCAAGTGGCCGGCTGTGAAGATGTACACGGCAGCCATTAACACTCATGCCCATGCAAACTGGATTTGAAGTAGATGTCAGTGGCTGAGCCACAAGCAGGTGACCTTGTCTTGCCCCTGCCTCAGTTTCACCTCCTCTCTATTACCACATTATTGACACAGAGGCTGACAAGTCCCGACAACCTTGGCCTTGCCAATGGTGCATCTTAAGGCTTTACCCAGATGCCTTTGCCTCTGGGTCCCCCAAATCTATGGTATCCCCTTTGCACCTACCATTTCCTAATTCTTAAGATGTTTCTTCAGTTATGACTACCACTGAACAGCAGTTATTGCAACCCCAGTGGGCACTGGGACTGTCCCGTCTCATCCCTCGCTCCATCTCTGCCAGGACATTTTGTGTGTTGTAGGTTTCTTCACTCATAATAGGCTGGGATCAATTTTCCAGTGGCAGCTTGGAAATAATAGGGCAAAATGTATATTAATACAGAAATATATTGTGAAACTGTCCTTAAACAAACAAATGAGCCACTTTAAAATATTACTGCTATAAATGACCATGACAGTAGCACAGCACATAAAATAAAAAATAACTGCTGAAGAGAATCTGCTGAATTACTATAGTAATAAACCAGATGTGATTATTATCATTTAACACGGTCATTGAATACCATGAATCCCTGAAGCCATTAAAATATTTATGATTAAACATTTGCTATTCCTTATAACAGAACATATAGTTGGGTACTAAAAAACAGTTGAAGTATTACCTCAGCTAATCTGTACCAGTTCCGTCACAGAGGTCAACCAACATTGGTGGTAGTTTTCAGAGGAGAGACAAGTGACCGCCCCTCTGTGTCTTGACACATCTGGGTGTGTTTCTGCTGTGATTACATTCTCTGATGAAGCAGGGTAGGGTGCTGTGACCACACACCACGAAGGTGAGTGTCTGTTCCCATTCTCGGTGTTCAGGGACAGAGGTGGTCTCGGGGCTGTGGGTCATTCCTCTGAGATCGTTGCAGATGGAGAGGGGCAGTAGAGCCCTTTTGTAAGTATCTCTTGCACTTGTCTTGAGTGGCTTCCAGCAAGGATCTTCACCAGTGAACCTCTGCTTGGCCAGTTCTAGCCTGACATGCTCAGAAAACAAAGTGCTTGAGGGAGGGGACGGCCTCAGGGCATGCAGAAGGAGGTGGAGAATAGATTCTTCACTAAAGCCACCACCTCTTTCCCTTCCTCTCCCCCACCCCCTTTGCACCCATGTTATTCCCCTTGTGGTTGTTTTATGTCAGTCCAGTTAACTCTCAGGTGTGGTTTGCTGTCCTGCAGGGCACTAGCAGTCTCTTTGAATTTTAATGAGACTTCCCTGCCCACTGTGCCTGCCTTCCACGAGATCTGACTCTACTTTGTATCCATTCCATGCAGGATCAGCTTCACTGTGGGCAGAAGGAAGCCCACCCGGCCATGGAGCATCCTGTCCTGCTAATAGCCCAGGCTAGCTCTGTTAGAAAGAAGAGCTGAGTGCGAATTGTTCACCATAATCACTTGAGAGTTCTCTGAATGTTTTAATTACATTTGCCATAAAAATGAGAATCAGCAAGCTCTTTTTAAATGCATAGCAACAACAATCACTGTTCCTCATGTCTGTAGAGACGGCGATTTTTCCAAAAATTCAGGTGCTTGAGGCTCTGAGAATAATATGAAAAGAAAGAAATAATTTTAGAAAGAGACCTGGAATTGGACTGCCAGATCTGATTGCAACTGGCAACATGATATTTAAGATGTTATATAGTCATATGGCCTCGTGGCTTGCCAAAGTGTCAGTTTTCTCAAACAATCATGGCAATTGTATATATTGGTGTGATGTATATGAAACATTTATCTCTGCTGCCATATGGATAATAGGTATTTAATAAACATTAATTTACTAAATGATGGATGAATGGTGAATTTACTCACTGGTTCCACACTACCATGATACCAACTGTATTCCTGGCATGAATAGTCGCCTATTGGGAGCTCATTTGGTTCCCAGCATGCCTCTCTTGAGCATCTCATGTGGTTTTGGCAGTGTGACACAGCTCTGTCATGTGGGTTCCATATTTGCCTTTGCTCTTCCAAGTTTGAGTCACACAGGTCTACACTGTTCTTGTTGTGGTCTCACATCTGCGGGTTCAGTAAACTGGGCAGTGGTTGGATATGTGAGCCGGGGTGCTCATAAAACCTCTAAAGAGGGGTTGGAAAGAGTTTCCAAGAGTCTCACTGGTTCAGTCAACTCTAATGAACTATGGGATCATTAGAGACTCTTTGCCATCAATCAATCATTAGATTAACAACCATTCATTGACGACAGGGTTCTCCTGCTTACAAAGACTTCTATCAGAATGCACTCAGGGCCTTGCTGGGTCCCTAAATCTGAAAGAGCGGCCCCACTTGTTCTTTTTGACTGGTCAGCTACTGAAGCCACAAGGTGGGGCCCAGTTTGGAGCAGCTGCTTAAAGACTCAGCTCAGGAGGGGTGCAACTGATTCCGCTCTCTGTCCAGAAGCTCATGGCCATGCCCGGGATTTCTAGCACTTTCTGCAATTCTAATTCTTGTGGGATTTCCTTCAATCCTTTGTTCATGTTGACCTCTGACCTCTGGGTCTTGATTGGGCCCTAAGGCAATGCTTTCTTCTCTGCCCATAGCCACCAACCAGTGTCTTTTAGAATCCCCAACCACTATCATACCACACAACAGCCCGGAGCGACAGTTCTGTGCACAGGTATGCGGCAGTTGTTACCTTGAAACTGGGCTTAGCAAATAACCAACTGCTAGGTAGGAACTGAAGCTGGGACATCATTTTTTTTTTGGTAATAGTTCCTATGTCTGACCACATCTAGGCAAGTCTCTGCCAGCTTACCTCCTAAATGGCTTCCGCGGCTGTCTAGCTACTCTGACCTGTCCAAACATTCTCTCCTCACTTGTGTTCTCAGGCTGCACCTAGAACCTGAAATTCTTTCAGTGATGTCCTGCAGGTTTTCAGTGCTGATTTGCCCTTGCCTCGGACCCTATGAGGTCACCAAAACAGCTCACTGAACTGTTCACTAAATAGAGTTCTACCAAGAGATGTGATTGTTCTGAGACATTTGCGAGCTTGTGCGAGTATTCAAACACTGTTCGCATCAGCTCCTGGTTCTCCTTGCTTTAGGAAGCTGCGTGGGCAAGCCTGTTATCCATGCCTTGTGGACCCAGGCACTGCACCTCGCTGCAGTAAAGCTTAGTCTCAGAAGGGCAGGCTTGTTGGGTTGCACATGATGCCAGTTTCTGCTGCAAGACTATGCTTCTAATGTTTCTATGAGAAATACATTGCCTGGTGGGTAAGTATTCATTTCAAACGTTTTAAGTATTAACATTTTCATTTTGTTAATATTCATACACTGGCAAAACTATTTTGAGGACAGAATGCTTCTGCTGAAGGAATCTAGGCTTTGGTGGGGAAGGTGAGTCCCGTTAGAGCGGGTCCAGCTGAGCTGTCTGATTCATTTCTGCCCTAGATTTCCTAGTTTTTGATGCTCAATTAACTGCTAGTAATTGTTTTTAAGCAAGAGAGAACCTATCAATTTTAGCTCATTTATCTTTATATTTACTTTAATGTTTAGCAGAAACTATTATTATTTAGTTATCTCCATTTAAGAAAAAAAGCATTAGAGCTGCAGGTCAGAGCTCCAATCTTCTCGCAGGTGAAATGCTATGGTGTGCTGATAGGAATTCCTTCAAGGATTCTGGATGGAACTTAGCTACTATCACAATAATTGCTTTCCTGATTATTCGCTAACCTAGTGTTTACACCATCAGCAATGCAAAGGCCCCGTTACACATTAACTCCTTTAGTCATACAGGCCCCGGGAAGCAGACATTATAGGACCCCACATTTAATTCTTTTCTCATGGATGTGATTAAATACCCAGCTAAAGCAACCTGAGGGTGGACAGGTTTATTTTGGCTCATGTTTAGGGGAATCGTTGCTGGGGAGGTTTGGCGGCAGGAGCTCTCTGTGACTCTGGCGGTGAGAGCTTGCTCACACGAGGGCTGATCAAGAAGCAGACGGTGGACAGGAAATGGGACCAGGAAATAAATCTTAAGGCCTACCCCTCCTGTGACTCATTTCCTTCAGCTAGACTCACCTCACTAAGGCTCCCCCTTTTTTGAGGCAGGGTCTTAAGTAGCCCAGGCTGGCCTCCAACTCACTGTGCAACAGAGCAGATCTTGAATTATTATTCTTTCTGCTTTGACTTCCCACGTGCTGGGCTTACTGGCCGGTGCCACCACACCCAGCTCCAACATCCCTATTTTCCACTGTCACTTAGAGATATTCACTTCAAGAGAGTGCGTCCTGTGGCTACTGTTACCATCGTTACCATCCTTATTTTCAGCGCTTGTCTGTCTCTCTACCTGGCTGACTCAGTGCCAGCTAGGAACATGTCTGTACCTTCTACCTTCTACCTGTACAGTGGCTGGCACACAAAAGTTATCTGATAAGCCAGTCATCAGGACGACAGGACCAATGAATCTGTGAGAAGAGGGGTAACTCCTCACTTGACGTCACCAGGCAGGAAATAGACTCAAGACTCCAGGCCATGGCTGCTAGACCCCCAGGTGGGAATTCTTCCATGGCGTGTAAGAATTTCCTTTGTTAACCAATGTAGAAAGAAAACAAGAGTATTGCCATTCCCATGGTGGAAGGAGCCGCAGACCATGGCCAAAGCCCTCAAAACATGGCTCTGCGGCTTGGCAGTCTGGCTTTAAAACAGGCGGTCAGCATGAGTGGGTGATGTGATCAGAATGGAGGGCTGTAGGGGCTGTGTAGAAAGTCTTTTCTTATATGAAAAGCCCAAATAAAGTAAATAAATGAAAACATAAATCACTGTATCTTCTCCAGGCTCCTGGTTGCAGGAAACAAATTAGAAAGGGCTTGAATGAAAGGCCTATTGAAGAGGCTCGGCTTGAATTAAGTGGTTATATATTTTCAAAGCACTTTGTTGGGATCTGTAAAAATAGCAAATAAAAAGGTAATAATATCCCCTGGCTCTGGGAGGCAAATGCCAGTGATAGAGTAAGCTTGGGCACGGGGGCGGGGCACTCAAGTGTCTGAGCTTCAGTCCAAGGGAAAGGAAAGCATTCGCTTCAGAAGTACGTGCATCCCCTCTCTTAATAATTCATGGCAACGTGCTGCCTTTCCAGGTATCGTGTGTCTTTCTTACACTACCCACTCTCCTCTTAAAATGGTCCCAAATGAAACCAGAGGCCACAGCTTGAAGTTTTTATTCTTGTGGCGGTCCACCTCAAGGAGCTACTTTAAGCACTGGTAATTTGAGGGTATGTTTTATAGTCCTTTTACTCATAGTTTGAAAAATGTGAATAAAGATAATCGCAGCCAGCATCCATCCACCGCAGGCATCAGGAGCTGCTTTGCAACCCTGCCTGACCTACCATGCTCTTAATTTCAAAATAAGAGATAGCCAGAGAACTTGGCTGCTGTTGCAAATGTTCAGGAGCCTGGGCCATGAGTCTTTTCCAAACAGTCATAGGAGAAAATAGCATTGGAAAAGTTACCAGTGACTAGATGAACTTTCTCCTTGTTAAGAAAGGGTTAGGTCCTTTTGTTTGTAAGTGGCAGGTGGGCTGTACAATTCCAGTGTAATTTCAGAAAGCCATCTTCTGCACATAATAAACATGTCTGCAATAATAGGATTCAGAAAATAGCAAAATGCATTCCAGACGCCCTTTGATTGCGCATATAGAACAGAGAATTTAGCTATAATTGGCTATAACACAGTTATGGACAGCAAATGACACACCACGGAGTTGGGTGATGTGCAATTCTGATTAGAGATGGTGTGTTTCACACAAACGCCAGAAATCAAACAGTTGCAGGTACATGGTGACCCAGCACATCCCCCACCCCATCTCCCTCCCTCCCTGCCTCCTTCACTTCCTCCCTCTCTTCCTCTCTTCCTCTCTCCCATTCTACCTTTCTGTTTAATGAAATCATAAATTAGACCAGAAAACTTATTCTATTATTTTTCAACTGATCAATTGTCAGCCAATACACCATTTTCTTCAGCTGCTACAACTGTATGAAAGGGGGAAGCAGGAGCCCACGGAGAATTGACTTTTGGAGAACTAGACGTAATTTGAATCAAGAATTATAATAGGAAATAAACCATTACAATAAACAAGGAAACATGTACACAATTACTTTCATGGTGTAATTGTATTCACTCTAGTTGAGAAAATAAAGAGATAATACTGACCATAGCACCTGGGTATTTAATGCAAACTGTAAAATCTATTATATTAAACAAAGTCAAAAGCAATGTGAAAGATCTTGAATCTATTCAAGGCATGCACCTCATTACAGACTTAGCAAATTAAAACACAAATAGGATTAGAAAAGAATAATGTAACAATCTCCCACCAGGTCCCTAGAGCATTAAGTCATAAATTGGGTTTGCATTAAATTGTGCCTGCAGTATTGAATTCAGGGAGAGAGCTGTGGGCTGGAGATAAACCATGCTGGGCTACTCACCAACTTTGGCAAAGCTATGTGTTTTCTGAGACATGCAGTAAATTTGTTAGACTAGAACAGCTCCAAAGAAAGAAACGGAGCACTTCATATCTCAATTTAAAAATGTTCCGTGCCGTGCCACATGTGGCCTGCCTGAGATAGAAACATGGACATGCTCACGTGTGAACTGGAGCTGTGCTTGCTGGTTCAGAGTAGGGACATTTGACTTTATGCACTGTGTAATACCAGGCACAGTTTAAATGAAACAAATGAAACCGCTCAACGTGGTTCCTAATGGGTTTTGTTTTGTTTTTTGTTTGCTTGAGTCTGTATGGGCAGAAAGAAAAGAAAAGCACACAGTCTCTATAGAGAACCCTGTGGAGTTTTAATCTCCAGATGAATGTTACCTTTAATTCTGCAGGAGGCCCAGACCTTACTTACTCTGGGCGATCCATGGAAAAATGTATAAGACATTTTTAAAAAAGCAGATGAATATTTGTAAGCCATTTTTTAAAGTGACTCTCGCTTTCATAAACACCCCTCCTCAAGGTGTTCCTCTTCTTACGATCAGCTGTGTTGGGTTTGTTTTCTCGCCCTCTGGCTAAGAGAGACTGGGTCAGGAAAAGAGAACTTGCTTTAGTTTTCTATGTCATTTATGCCTTTGTTAGTTTCTCTGTTGCTGGCAGATGGGCTGGTAAACTACGCAGAAAGCCACTGGCTGTTGGCCCTCACTTCCGAAGATCATTTTCAGGTATGGAATACAATTGAGTTTCTCTCCCTTTACCTTGACTTCTTAAGGCTGTGATGAGGATGAAGGGAAACCCATGTCAAAGGCCTAGGAGATACTAGTTGAAAAATACTAGTCTCCCTGCTTTCACTTCATCAGGAAGAGCAGGGCAGGAAGGTGACATTTGCAAGGTGTCCGGAGCAAGCCCAGGTTGCTGCCTTGGGTGGGCAGGCATCCTCTGGATCCAACGAAGCACACGGAGCCATAATGATGACCGTGTGTGTGGGGCAGTGTGGGGAGCGGAGGGGTTGGGGTGGGGTGCTAGCAGCCGCTTCCATGCCTCCTGGCTTTCCCCACTGTGCTCTGGGCTCCTACCTCTCCTCCCACCAGTCTTTGTGACTGGCTGTCCTGGCCTCCAGGTGATAGGTTTCTACATCACACTTAGACGAAGACGGTCTGTTTAAAACTGCGCTCTCTATTTTCAAAGGCTTCTTTGAAAGTCTAAATGGCTCCCATTTTGGCTTTAGTGAGACAAACATGGGATAAAACACTCCATGCCCCTTGAGTATGATGGATGCGGAAGGCCCACTGGAGTTCCATAGCCAAAGTCTGGCTTCTCACAGTGGCAATTTTTCTGCCACGTTATTTATGTGGCGGTTTTACTTCTAATTATGGCTCATCATGGCTGTTAGTGCTGAGCAGTAAGAGAGAAGACTGTGTTGTACTGCCATTTAACTCCAGCCCATAAAATGGGCGATAAAGCTGAGGGATTGAAAACCAAACCAGCTCCCACCACCACCACCAAAGCATAACTTTCTGTGACAAGCTCACATCCATTTCTGCCAGTCTGAGGCCGGATGCTTCCTCCGAGGAAATGCACTGATGGCCTGGTGACTCCTGAGGCCCTGTAGCCTCAGATTTCAGTGTGGGCTTAGCTCTTAAGTCATCTCCTGTGGTAGACAAAACAACCCCAGACCCCTAGATAATTAACACCTGCCAGGCTTTATCAGAATCACCCAACCTTATTGTTTGCAGGCTAATGAAGGCAAATAGATGTGACTTAACGTGTAAATAATAAAAGGCCTCTTGTTTTCAATTTTGCTTACTATTTTTTTTGCCTTTAAGAAGAATGCCACTTGGTGTGTTGTGTGTAAACAAAGAAGATAAATGGCTGGGATGAGAATGAGTTGGCCATAACCTGATTAAAGCCAGTGCACTGGCTCCTAGAAGAACCACAGAGGGCTTAATGATTGGGTTGTTGTTCTTAATATGTCTAATGTTGACTCTTAAAGACATCAAGAAAAATGTTAAGAGGTTCCTGGTATTTCACCCTGGCGGTGAGCTCTTTCTTGACAGGAAAAAGAAGAACCCTTCTCTGTGACTGGGACACAGTGTCCAGCCGGGTAAGCTGATTTGCCCAAATGTTATTAGGAGGCCTTTTAAAGCTGAAGTCGGTTGGCCTCCTCTGCCGCCAGAGCATCAGGGACAAGGGCAGGTTTGGCTTTGCTGAAGCCATGATGGGTAAGACAGCTGTAAAATGCCACTTGTCTTCTTCTTCGTCAACGTGACACACACCAGGGTCACCTGCTAAGAGGGACTCTCAGTTGAGGAACTACCTCCATGAGAAACAGCCGGTGGGCATTTCTGTTGGGGGCGTTTTCTTGATTAATAATTGATGAGGGAGGGCCCAGGCTATTGTGGATGGTGCACCCCTACACACACACACACACACACACACAACACACACACGTGGCAGGAAGCAGCGTTTCTCCATGAGCTCGGCTTCAGTTCTTGCCTCCAGGTTCCTGCCCTGCCTCCCTTCATGATGTCCTGTAAGCTGTAAGCCGTTTCCTCCCCCAGTTGCCTCTGCCACAGGATTTATCACAGCAATAGAAAGCAAAGCAGGACGCTGCCTCAGAAAACTTCTGGATAACAGTAAGATATCTGCTAGGCTCTACCAGTGGAAGTGTTCAACCTGCAGCTGGTGTACTACATGCTTCTAGAACACTATGGATGCAGACCACAATGTCATGTCACACTGTCAAAAGAGAAGAGACCCTTGAGTGATATTGAAAAGCCCATGGTCTTCTGGCCTGTTGGACTTTCAGTGGAAGAGCTGATTAGTAAGGAAGAGCTTCATGGGTGAGGCAGTAGTTTGTCCTATATCCAAAGAGTCTGGGATGATTGGAAGTGTCACCCCAGCCCCTGGCATTCATCCTTGGGGTGCCAATGGAGCGCCAATGGAGCAGAAAGCTCCGTCTCAAGCCCCCTCCCCCTGGGAGTTGCCTTGGTCTGAACTCCACCTCCGGAAAAGCCCGCCAAGCGCTGACCCCTCCCCAGGGAGGGTCAGGAACACTCCCACAGGCTATTTAGGCTACCCTTGAGAAAAAGAACGCGCGTGGTTTTTGGGTTTGTGTGACCCCCCCTCCCGCGTCCCCCCTCGCCATGCTCTCCCGGCCACCCGGGAGCGCTGCAATAAACATGGGCATTGATTTAGTCTAATTTGGTTTGATTGGAATTATTTGCGTTGGCGGAGAGGTTCGTCTTAAGAATATTCCTAACACTCAGGACCAACTGTGCGATTGTGTGCAGTTGCCAGTGTACAGTTGCAGTGGCCCTTGTGAATCTCCATGTACATTCTAGCCCCAGGGATAATCAGCGGTTAGGATCTTTGATGCCTGTGAACCTTCAAACTGAGCAGCTGAATTCCAGATGATCATTCTTTTCTTTAACCCAACAACAAAAGTGATGTCAGATATTTTCTTTTCAACTCTACAAGTCCATGTTGGGACTGAAGAGATGACTGGTGGTGGTGGTGTGGGGAGGTTAAGCGCACCTATTGTTCTTGCGGAGGATGTGGATTCAGTTCCCATCACCCACAGAGCTGTAACTCGAGCTCCAGGAAACTCGATGCTCCAGAGAAGGCCTGACACGCATGTGGGGTGTTCACATACAGACAGACAAAACATACATCTACATAGACTAAACCTTTTAAAAAGTGTGTACCGTGAACCCATTGCGAGAGAAGTTGGCTTGCTTTTTTAAGATTGCTGCTAGAAAGACTGGTCAGTAGTCTATCCCCAGCTTTCAAATCTACCTGGCTCTCAAATCCATGTTCTTCCTGCCCACTCTATGGTTTCTAAGTAAGCATTTTGCCTCCATGTTTCCATAGACAACAAACACTGAAGAATCTTTGCTTGGTAGAGCCTATAATCGGATAGAAACAAGCAGTTGATATTTTGCCAAGCCGGGAGAAGCTGCAGCTGGTAGGAGGTCAGCCAAGTTGCCTTATGTGTCAAAGTGGATGGGTATGGATTTAGAATTCTTCTGTTTCCCAGAGTGTCCATCTCCTCTTTCTGTCATATACCAGCCTTTGGCTACAGTTCTTGCTGAGCCAGACAGGGGAGATCCCCAGAGACACAGAGAAGGTATTAGAAGGAGGGTGGGGACCGGCAGGAGAGGTCCACCTCTTCCTGTCTTCTCCAGGCCCCTTCCTTCCCCTGTGGGGTCACTGGGGAGCCATGCTATCACACTGTCACCCCAGTGAGGGCAGGGGGATGAAATGAGGGAGGTGAAATAAAACCACAGCTACACTGTTTAATAGGCCTCGGCATAAGACCAACAATTAACATAAAGATAGGGAAAGAGGTTGGAACTAATCTGTTTTCTCTTAGAAACTGTTGGCAATAAACTTAGCAGCAGGGTTTTGGTATCAGAATATATTATCTAAATTACTTTATTTAAAGCAGTTTTTACTTTTTAAGTTAGCATATAAAGTGATGGGACCGTATGGGACTTTCACACACAGATATCATTATACCTTGCTCTTTCTCATCCTGGCCCTGACTACCCTCCTCCATCGCCCTTTTCCTCTCTTGTTGGTCCCGTTTCTTCTCTGAAAACAATCAGTCCCTTTTATTAGTAACTTTCCTGTCGTTGTGATGAAATACATGACCCAAAGAAACTTAAGAAAGAAAGAGGGTTGTTTGGCTTGTGATTTCAGAAGAAGAGAGTATTGGGGGATATTTGATCTCACTGTTTGCTTTGCATTAATTAAATAGAATTAACCTTGGCTCAGGAGGCTGTGTTAGCAACTTGTTGACAGAAAGCAATCAGAGAGTACCAGCATCCGGGAGAGCTAGAGATACACAGGAAGTAGTAGCGTGGGGCTTGGAGTGGCACAGCTTTTTGTGGTTTGGCAAAGCAAAGCAAAGCACAGGTCTTCCGTGGACACTCGTTGTGTTGTTAGCTTCTCTGAGGCTTAGTGTCCATTTCTGGAAATGGGGTCAGCCTCCAAAGGTCCCTGACGTGGTTAGATCGCCAAAGGTTTAGACAGTACTTGGAAGGCATTTTCTGTAAAACACTGAGCCTTCTATGGCTAGGTACACTGCAACCCCAGCATTCGGGAGGTAGAGGTCAAAGGACCACACAAGTGTGAGGCTAGCCTGGTCTACAAAGTGGGTTCCAGATATAGAGTGAGACTTGTCTCAAGCAAAACAAAGCAAACCAAACAACGGATCCCTTCTTCAAAGTCCCCAGTGTGGGGAGTGAAGAAGACTTGGGTGAATATGCATTGCTAAAACGGGCACAGCCATGTTAAGGTCTCCAAAGCCTCAGACTCATGGTAAAAAGACAAAGCCTTCTCCAGGCCATGCTCAGAGAAATGTCAAAGTCTTCTTTGGGGATCCAAGTGTGGATATTGATAGTGGGTGCAGAAAATGTCCCTCACAGTTTTCTCCCTCAAGATGTTTACAGCCTGAAGACTGCACCCCACAGAGACCACTCCTACCGAGATTAGCTAACCCCTTCACCTTGTTCAACTGAATACCTTAGACCCCGCCTCCTTGTTTATCCCTATGTAATAAATAACCCCACCTACCTGTTCATCTCAACTCTACATAATAAACAGCTCCAGGGTGCTGAGGTTTCTCCACCAGAGAGGCCAGTCCACCATACCCCAGCTTTTTCCTCTGTCTGTGTCTCTGTTTATCTGTCTGACTTTTCTGGATTACTTCTTCAACCCCAGTCAGCTCTGTCCCTGAGTCATGCAAGGGCTTTGGACCCTGGAACAAAACAAACAATATCCAGGAAAATGTAAGCATGTTTTTTGAAGGTGGGTGAGGAAGGAAGGAGGCTGCCCTCTGAAGAACACAGGCTGAGAAGGTCTGGCCATGGGGTCAGCAGGACTTCTGACCTCTGCAGAACACAAGCTGCAAAGGTCTGGCCATGGGGTCAGTGGGACCTCTAACCTCTGCAGAACACAGGCTGTGAAGGTCTGGCCATGGGGTCAGCAGGACCTCTGACCTCTGCAGAACACA
>LOJH01019348.1:0-21269 GCA_001685095.1 Ellobius talpinus | reverse complement strand
ACAGACAGAATATTGTATACATAATAAATAAATAAATAAACAAATAAATAAATATTTTTTAAAAAAGAAAAGAAAAACTAGACAAAAAGGAATAAATATTAATACTATGAATTTTAAAGTAACCCAGGCATATGGTAAACATTTCTAGCTCTCTGGAGGCTGGAGAGCTGCTGCAAGTTTGAGGCTAGCCCAGCCTACATAGAAAGTTCCAGGCTAAGTTGGGCTGCATAGTAAGACCCTTTCTCAAAAAGGAAAAACTTAACTGTGTAAAATGGTGAAACTTCTTTGCTCAAGATCCACGAGAGCCGTCTCATCGCGTGAAGAGAGGTTAATGCTAGCAATGCCGCCTGCCAGCCAGGTCGTCCAGAACTGGTGGTTGGAGGCCTGCTCCAGCTCACTGACCTCAGCCTCCTTCCTCATGTCCTTCGCACTTTGCATTCTGATGGAAGGGAGTGCTCACCACATCACCACCTGGGTCTTCACCTCCCTCAATTCTTTGTTCCAGTACTACCTTCTCCATGAGATGCCCCCCATGCCCTGCTTCAAACTTCCACACACTTCCCACAAACACAGACACATGGTCCCCCTCTCTGCTTCATTTCTGCATCTCCCTCTTCAGCTCCGTTTTCCCTATTTATCTATTGTCTGCCTTCTACCAGGCTTTATACCAGCAGGAGTTTGATATTTTCTTCACTCCCATAGCTCCAGCATCTAGAATGCTGCTTGATTCACAGTACAGCCTTGATAAACATTTATTGATGAGCGGTCTAAATGGCAAAATACAGTCAAAAGGTTGGGAGGGTAATGTGAGCTAGTGAACTAATTAAAGGGGGTCTAAATATATCACCTAAAATAGTAACAAAGCTAGACCTGGCGGGTGACATCTGTAGTTCCAGCACACAGGAGGCTGAGGCAAGAGAATCAAGAGCTTCAGACCAAGTTGGGTCATATACAGTGTGTTCAAGACTGGTAGGGTACATAGTGACCTAAGCAAAGGCAAGTCCGGTGGCTCAGTCGGTAAGGGCACTTGTCATCAAACCTGGTAGCCTGAGTCTGATCCCCACAATCCACAAGGTGGAAGGAGAGAGCTGACTCCTCCAAGTTGTCCTCTGACCTCTAATCATACACACCATGGCATTCACACAGCTCCTTCACTCCCCTCACAAATAAATAAATACATAAATGTAAAGATTAAAGTCCAAAACTCAATAGTTAACACTTCCTCTAAGAAAGAATAGGGGAGATAGTATTTTTTCCACTGTTAATTTTTGATCATTCTGTCATACTTGAGGTTTTCAGTCCTCTGCCCATGTTGCTTCCTTTACAAATCTAGTTAAGTACCCAGCACATCAACATTCATGCAGTTACAAATGAGTGTGAGGGGCTGGAGAGATGGCTCAGGAGTTAAGAGCACTGACTGTTCTTGCAGAGGACCGGAGTTCAGTTCCCAGCACCCACGTGATGGGTCACAGCCATCTGTAACTCCAGTTCCAAGGAACTCAACCTCTCTTCTGACCTCTACAGGTTCTGCACACATGTACAATAGACATACACTTAGACACACACATGCACATAAAATTAAATAAATATTTTTGAATAAGAGAACTGACTAGAATTCGTGGTTGAGCAGGGAATATTTCAGTATTGGAGCTATAACATGGTGTGAAGCATTACCCCACATGAACTGAAGCCCACCCCTGTCGTGTGGGTTAAATCTGGAAAGGTCCACACTGATATGTGACCAATATGTTGGTGGTCTAACCTGAAGATGCCGCCATTTGTTTTCCTAGTGTTTGAAGATGCAGTCTCCCCATGTAGTCCAAGCTGGCCTATGGCTCTTGAGATCCTCCTGTCTCAGCTGCCCCAGTGTTAAGATTGCAAACACATGCCCCTATATCCAGCTTAGGTAGAAATCTCTCAATGAAACTGAAGAGCCAGGCCTGGCTTGAGAGCAGAGTTGATTTCAAATGCATTCATGAAGGTTACTGTCTACAGGGCATCTGTGAGCTTCTCTGGGGTGGGCACAGCAGAGTCTCCTGTTTGGGGAATATCAATATCAAATTGGACAGAGACCCCCTCCCCACCAGTCTCCAGAAACAAAAAGAGGCAGTTTTTCCTCTGCACCTTGGGCACCTGGCACCTAGGATTGGAACGTTTTTTTCAGTTAGGGATAGATGCTAATAATTTAGTAGGTCTGGTTTGGGATCAGAGAATATGCATTTCTAGAAGCCTTCAAGTTATACATTATCGATACAAATCCATATACTTTTGATGACCAGAGTTTAGAGCAATGGTTCTCAAAAATGTCCAGGACCAGCAGCATCAGAAAAGCAAAATTCAGGCTCCATCCTAGACCTACTGAGTCAGGGCCCTGGGTTTGAGGCTGAACAAGCACTGTGTGTAAATGAGTATGAACCACTGATGTAGAGGAAGGAGCACTTGGCTGGGAGACAGGTCACTAAAGATGCACACCAGCTAATAGCACCGTAGACAGTCACCTCTGCCCTCGCACCTCCAGCTCTCAACTGTAAACGAGAAAGCTGTCAAGCTCTATTTTGTGAAGTTAACAATGATTTTCAGGAAAGCCTGGTTGGCTCACAGGGCCTCAGGAACTCCCCATATAGGCAAGAAAAGAGGATCATTGCTGATCCCTCTTCAGCCAGTTCCTTTCTCCTAGTTCATCAGAAACAGGTAGCTCACCTACATGGGATAGAGTGAGTCCACCCGTAACCTGCCCCTCTCTCTGTATTCACCCTCCAATTCACTGGTCCCTCCCAGCCTTCCTCTCTTACCCAGCAGATCCATCCCCCAGATTTCTGATCCTCTGTTACCCTTTGATGAACAGCCCTTTTTGTTCAGGTCTTTGGGGTTTCCTCCGATCTCTGGTTTTTATTTATTTATTTTTTATTTTTATTTTTTAAACTGGCCCAAGTTTCAAGTCTCTAATGACTTGAATTTTATGGGCACTATTGCAACAGACCTCAAGTGGGCAGCAACTGTGCAGTTGACCAGCCCGGGCATGCTCCTGGGCCTGTCTCTCTTGCTGGAAATCCCCTCCCACGCTCAGCCCTTTAATCACTTTCCAACCCAATAACTTCCCTGATTCACCAGGGATCTCTTTCGTCTTGAGAGGGCCCACTGCCCCCTCTGATGGGGCTGAGTCTGGACTTGAAGGCATTTGATCCCAGCTTGGGTCTAACAGAGACTGGATTTGTGGGCTCAGGGTTCAGGCTAGGGCCTGCAGAATTTTCCCCTTTCCCATGCCATCTTGGCATCTGAATGCCCGTGTTGCAGAAGCAAAAGGGTTGCCCCGGAGTGGCCCTCCAGGACACTGGACCACAGAGCAGAGGTGTTACCAGACCAGACTGAGGCCCAAGCAATGAGCTTTCCCAGCCTGCCAGCTGGGCACCTCTGAACCTATTAACTGCTTTCTGTTTCTTAGCTTTCTCTTTTAAAAAAAATAATACCCTTTGAACCACAGTGCCTGAAACCATGAATCCCAGCCCTATATGGGATTGTATAACTGAATGTGGGGATTGTGAAAAGTTTGGTAAGATTAAAAGGCTTCCGAACACGCAGTGACCAAAAGTTAACTCAAAAGCAAACCCGATACGAATCTGTGGCATGGCGGCACGTGTCCGTGTTGTATCTAATAACTTTAGGACAGCCATGATCCCATGAGTTTCTCACTGCACATGCGCCACGCTACACGCCTCTGGAGAACACTTTAGCTCAGATTCAAGACTATCACATGCTATGAATTGCAATATTTTTTACTACAAATAGGTTTTCAGCTTTTATACCAATTTGGTAGCTTAATCACAGGAAACAAAGGTTTTTAAGCATTTTTCTGCCAACAATCTTGAGCAAGCAGAGGTTTTTACCTGGTATATCAATGGATTGTATTGTGTTAAGATGTTTGAATTTAATTATTGGTGGGGGAGAAATGGGTATGTGCCACAGTGTACTTGTGGAGGTCAAAGGACAATTTGGTGGAGGAGGTTCTCTTGTTATACCTTTATGTGGATTCTGGGGCTCAAACTCAGGTTATCAGGCTTGTGTGGCAAGTGTTTTTAACCCACTAAACCGTCTCACCAGCCGGGAATGTTTGAATTTTAAAGTTACCATCTTAGTTGCTGGCCTGAATTTCATTTTTTGGAAGGTCATTAAACAAATTATTAAATGCATTTTGGTTTGGGATTAGGACAGAATTTCCAACAAGTTCTAAAACGGCCCTAAACATCCTGTATCATCTTGTACTATGTGTTTATGTGAAGTGATGTGAGTATCCCTGATTATAAGTACAAAATGCCAGCCAGTTCTGAAGTATGACTATACTCTGTGCCTGTGGTATATTCAGCCAACACTTAATTCTTTATGTAACAATAAACAACCATTCCAACCTCGAGTATGCTCTCTTATGTAATAGGTGATATGTGTACCAAAGAATAGCTTTAAATCAATTAGTGATTTGTTATCAGTGAATATTTGATTAGTGCACTTATTCTACACATCTGTATACCTGTGATTGTATAAACATGTCTCAGATGTAAAGGGGTCTCCAGTAGGAAAAGGGGGGAAAAGCCATCTTTTAAATCTACGTAACATGTTCACGCACTGCTCAGTGTAGAGACGTTCTGAAGGATGTTGCTAGGTGAGCTTGTCAGCATCACAGAGCACATGCTTAAGCCTTGATGCTGCATTGCACACCAGTTGATTAACATGAGTTGAAGCAAACCCAAGATGTGAGAGGCTGCTTCTGGCAAAACAGAGCACTATTTTACAAGCATCTTTTGTTTTTAAATGTATGTCTAAGTAGGAAAATATGTTCTCTAAGGTAACTGTTTCAAGTATGGCATACTACAGCATGGTAAATACATAAGGTGGTAACATGGCTGTTTGTTGTTCTTATCAAGAATGTGTCCTGTGCATAATTATATCTGCAATATTTCTATGAGGATAGTGGATTTGTTTTCACCAGCATAGCCACAAACTTCTGACAACAACAAAACCAGGCGACAGAAAAGTTTCAGCTTTATTATAGTCTTAATGAGATCATCTCCAATGGTCTAACACTGGCTGACACATTGTCTTGTGGCGCGTGCCTGTACTGAAATACATTTTTTATTGAAAACATCTAAGACGTCACTATTTTTTCACCACCTTCCTGGTCCCCAGGCCTACAGTGGACAATCACTTTAGGTGGCCCTGGATCCTGACGACATTTGTCTTTGCTTCCAGGACATTTGTACCCAGAAGAGTATAAAGCAGCATCCTCACTGGTGATGTGGGATGGCTGGAAGGATTTTCCTGCCAGCTCAGACATTCCCTGTACTTGATGATGGCTCTACCTCGCTTTCTGAAGAGCTGACCTTCACAGGAGGGTCCTAAACTCTAGGCATGGGGGTCAGTTCGTGCAGGAAGAGGACAGTGTCAGCAGCGAGTCTTTCTAGATGAGTGATTATGCACAACTTTCTTCCTGCCTCTGGTTTTCAGATGTCTCACAACGAGAAGTTTGAATGCTCCCATCTTTGGTAATAGGGAATCAAGACTGGGTAAAGAAGACAGCTGTGAGGTGTCCAGCCTGAGAAAAGGGTCAAGAAGAGATGAACACCTGGCTGGAGGCCGAGGGGCAGGTTAGGCTCAAGAGAGGAACTCCAGATCATTGAGGCTTCCTTGAGTCAAGCTCTGGCTAAGCTTTAGGGGAATAAAATCTGAGTTCTCTTCATGAGATTGGCATAATGAGAGAGTTCATAGGCTCAGGGACACACACCCTCTGCCTCAGCAAGGTGACCCCTATCAAAGAGACACCCTGAAGAAAACATTAGCAGTCCATTACACTCACCTCAGAGAAACCTGTTTCTCAGGACTGAACACTTCCTATGGAAAGTCACAACTGACAAGATATGCCTCTAGTCACCAGAATGGGCTATTCATGCTACAGTAATGAGCTCTCTCTGGCCCAACAGTGTACCCAGGGTAAGGGCTATACAGCACTCCTGCCACAGGCCCCACTCAGGATGGAGGGCTCTGCTCTCTGTGACACAGTGAGTACAAGCTGCATCTTGCACTTGTCCCCAACCTCTTTGCAAGACAAAAAGGGGACATAAAGATTCACACAGTGGCTCGCACCCATGTGCAAGTGTATATGCATGGTTATGTGAGGTGTGCATGCATGTGTATGTGTATGTGTGCAAGCCAAAAGTCAGCCTGGGTGTTGCTCCTCAGGAGCCATGCACCTTGGTTTTGAGACAGGGTCTTTCCCTGAACTGAGGACTCACTGGTTAGGCTTGCTAGTGAACACCAGGTATCTGTTGCTCTCTGTCCCCCCAGTGCTGATACTGTAAGTAATCCCCCACCAGCCTGTAATTTTGTGTGATTACCAGGGATTGAGCACAGGTCTTACTGCTTGCACAGCAAGTGCTTTACTCACTGAGCTATCTCCCCATCACGCTCTCTGAAGAGTTCTAAGCAATCCTGTAATTCCAACACTTGGGAGGCTGAGGCAGGAGGATTGTGAGTTTCAGGAGAGCCTTGATGACACAGCAAAGTTGGGTCACAGAAACAACAAGCATTCTGTATGAGCTGGGCATAGTGACGCAAACCTGTAACCTCAGCTACCCTGGAGGCTGAGGCAGGAGGATTGTGAGTACTAGACAAGATTGGGCAACATAGCAAAACTCTGTCTCAAGTAAGCAATCAAAGAAGGAGTTCTGTACAGAAATGACATGAGTCATTTTGCTCTCAGTTTAACACCAGAGCAAGGCACGTGGCCACATCTAACTTAAAGGGCAGAGGAAAAATGTACCCTTACCATGCCCTCAGAAGGTATCTGTGAACAATCCTAAAGAGCTAGATAAGGTGGATACTATGGGATTGGTGGGTGACCCCAGGACATAGGATCTTGGTAACCTTTTTATACCTCTTATAGGGAACAGCAGGGCACTAACCTGGACACTAATCTAAGCTCTGGAGACGTCAGTCCAAGGTCAACAGAGTGGCAATATGAAAGGCTCAGGGACAGACACTTCAAACTAGACACAAGGGCTTGTCCAGACATGGAAAGTGCCCACTAAGATCTTCAGTCAGGATAACCTACTTCCTGATTTTTCAAGGCCTTTGGGGCGAGTCTTCTTAAGCCCATAAACTAAGAACATCAGAGTTGGGTGGGTCCCCTGGAGCCTGGCTGCTTCGGTGTGGTCTCTGGATCCACAACATCAGCACCACCTTCCCCTGGGAGCTTGTGAGAGACATCCGGTCTCAGGCCCCACCCAAAACTACTGAACTAGAATCTGTGTTTTACAAGATTCCCCAGGAGATGTGTATGTACATCAGAGCCTGGGAAGTACTTCCCCAGCACTAATTTAGGCCAACATTTTCATTTCACAAATGAGGCGCTGACACCCAGAGGGGAGGAGGCTGGCCCAAAGTCACACAGCTGGTTCCAATCCTGGCTCCACCACTTGCCAGAGACTTTGAGTAAGTCATTTAAAAATGCACTGACTCTCACTTTCCTCTTCTATAATAAAGGGTACCACACTCAGCTCCAAGTGCTTCTGAACACATCAGATAAGACAGCATCCAAATTAGGATTCATGAACATTGACTGTTACTATAGTCCAAGCTCACTGCTCTAAGGCTCTCAGCTCCCAACACATGGCAGCTTTCTTACAGACAGTGCCAATCGGGCACTGCAGGGTAGGGGTGAGTCCTGGGCCCATGGCAGCTTCTCCACCTACAGTGCCGATCGGGTACTGCAGGGTAGGGGTGAGTCCTGGGCCAGTGGGGTCTGCATAGATCCCCCCTCTGCCATTTGACCTTGAACTAGTTCCCAAATTGTTCCCTTGTTCCTGGCTTTAGTTTAATCATTCATCAATGATTTGTCTCATAAGGTTATTGAAGGCCTTTAATCGTTGAATAGCCTGTGGTATAGAATAAGCCAGAAATGACAAGCTATCCAAAAGAAGGAGGCCCTAGGGAGTCTATGGGTCTTTCCCAGAATGGTTCTGCCTTGACATATCCAAGTATCTCAAGTGCCTAGGTTTTGGGGTTTTTTTCTTCTTCTTCTTCTGAGGTTTGAACCCATAACCTCACACATGCTAAGTAAGTACTCTGTCACTGAGCTATACTCTCAGGCCCTGAAAACATCTCTTCCTCAGCTAATGAAATGAACTTTCAAGGCATCCAGGGCCCTCTCTCCAGAACCACTGAAAAGATGGGGTGAAAGGCAGACTATAGGGCCGCTGTTTTCAAACCTTTACAGGCTGTCCCTGGAGAAGTTTAGACCTGGTCTCATGGACTCTAGAGAACAGAAACAGAAAGTTCAAATATGCCCTCTCCAGTCGATGTTCTGGTTGGAAGCAGCCCCAGTAGCTCCCGTGACCACTAGTCCTCCGGTGAGTGAGCTGCTGGGTAGAGGCCTCCCTTGCTGCAAGGCTACTATAGGCTTCAGCCCGCCTGATGGTGAGTGCTAGCATCATCTCAGGCTCCTTTCATATACAGATTCCCAGGCCCCACCCCAACCCGATCAGAATCTCTAGGGTGGATCTGGGATCCATTTTAACAGTTCCCCACCCCCACAATGGTTCTCGTAACAGGAATGTCTGTTTGGAGGCGGGACCATCTAAAGATTGATTCCCAAGGGTCTTTGCTCTGTTTCTCTAACCAGTCCTTACCAGGGTCTAGGGATTCAGAGACTGTAGCTTCACTAGGTTTCTGTTCTTCCCAAAGAATGTACTCTTCATCTGGGCATTAAACAGGTGTTCCAGATCAAACACACACACACACACACACACACACACACACACATGTAATCACACATACCACCTTATTTTTTTTCGTAGCAACATTGGTCTTGAACTCACTTTCTTCCTGCCTCAACCACCAAACACATTCTCCCTCATTTCTGTAGTCTGGCTCTCCCGGAAGCCACCCTCTCAGATGACCGGACTGTGGTCTTGGAGGAAGCATGGAGGTGTTGGGCCTGCCTTCCTTTGGAACAGGGAGCTTTCTCCCAACACACCCTAAAGGCCCAGAGCACTGCTGCAACTGGGAGTCCTTCTCTTGCCATTCTTTCCCCCTAGAGCATCCTGGACCATGCCTTGAATGGATACAAAGGGTCTCCTTTGGGTCATTCTCACGGTTTGGCAGGCCACGGGTCACTCAACTATTAGCGCACAACTCCTTCCAGGAAGATGTTATCCTTGGAGATTAGATACCGTGCAGAAGCAACGGGTCAACACCCGCAGCAAAAAGGAAGTAGCTAACAAAAATATAATAAAATTAAAATAAACAAGAAAAGAGAAAGGGAGTGGCTGCCTTTTGCCTTGACCTCACAGCGCCATCTGGTGTCTGCCGGCACAGAGCAAGCACGGCGCCTGCGGATCCCCGCAATTCCCACGTTCCACGCAAGCAGACAACGCAGCTCCAGAGAACTGCACTGACCCTCAGTGCTTCATAGCCTGGCTACCTATGCAGTACAGCCTTCCTCTGGTACCCGGGCTTTATATCAGAGTCCGTGCTGTCCCTTCGGCGCTGCGTGGCTATGGGAGCAAGAGTACCAGGCCCTACCTGATAGTAACGTGCTGGGTTGAGGAGACGCACCCGTGCAGCCAGCAGAGGGCAGCCGGTCTCCACCTTTGGACCCCAAAGTTGCCCATCCTGGTACTCCTGTGGGCCCCGCCCAGGGGCGCAGGACCCATTGTATTTATGGAATGAACCATTGTTCCTGAGAACCTCCCGTAGGTATTGACCTCTGTTTGAGAGCTGTCAGTCTTTGACCTCCAGGTGTTGGACCTGTGTTCCTACTTTCCTAGCCTCTGCACCATTGGTGTAGGTCCCACGAGGAGCATTGCTGACCTGCCTTATCTGGCTAATACAAGCAAAACACCTACTGTTTAAATTCTACTTGTTTTGAAAAATTTAGTGTGAGCTCATTTTCATGGACTGACACGGAAGGTGGCTCTGAGCTACGGGAGGTGCGCCTAAAATAAGCAGCTCTACAACCCTTCAGACAAGCCTGCTTCCCAAGCCTGGTCTTCCTTGTTCCTGGATGTGGGGCCCTAACAGGGAAGCAGACGGCCAGCTGTGCACCCCCCCTCGCACCCCAACTCTTCCCGGAGGAAGTGAGATTTCTGGAGTTGACACAGAAAGTTCCTCTGGCCAAGTTTCTCTTTACAAGGGGCTTTCCAAGTTGAAGTGCTGAGCACATTGTTGGGTCCTAACTGAGCCTCTCAAAAGCCAAGTCCACAAAATTCCCATGGCCTGAGGTGGGGTGGAGGGCAATCAGGGCAAGGTAGTGGCATTCAGTTGTTCGGTTCCCTTAGAACAGATACTACAAAGTAAGCAGACCTTAGGAAGCTCTTTGAGTGAATCCTCTCTGATCCATTTCCACCAGGCCTGCTGCAATTGTTCTCCGATTCCTGACCTGAATCCAAGGTGTGGCAGGGCCCCACAGACAGAAGATGGACACCAGAGTTCTGTTCTAAACTGCTTTATTGACCAGATGAGAAATCAGCTTCCGCACAGCCCGTGCCTACAGCTCCTGCAGCAAATAGCTGTAGACAGCATTGTCCCTTCAGTCCCTGGGAGCATCAAGACCCAGCCCTTCCCCTTCCTCCCTCTGTACCTGACCTTGGGGCCTGGAAGATAGTGAAGGTCCCTAAGAGAAGGGTGGGATGGAAGAGGCGGGGTCTGGGTCTGAGTTGAAGGGAGGCAGAGGGAAAGGGTGTTACAAGAAGGCAAGCTACCTCTGTCTCCCTCCACATTAGAGGAACTATTAGGAGCGGTGAGAACAAAGCACTACCCTGGGCTATGCTGGCACAGAGAGAAACTGTCCATCCCAGCCACCAGACCCAGGGTTAGGACCAGAACTGACCACTCCAAGAGCTCGGCCACTGATAAATGTGAATGCATGTTCAAAATATTTCATTAAGATCTCCCCTTCCTCTTCAAACAGGGAACTTGATGCCTAAGGGAGTCAGGCAACATCCAGACTGTGGGGTCCTCTGACCTGGGTGGTTCTCCATTCCCAAGTGGGATAATACCCATTCCACATTCAAAGGCAAGAGCCCAGAGAAAGAGCTCCTTACTATGGGCCCACAACCCTGTCTGCACCTCTCTGCCTCCCATGGGGACTCCCCAAACTGAGAAGCCTCAAGTTTATTCTGAAAGGCACTAAGAAGCTCAGCTTCCTTCCTAGATGAGACTCTCTCGGAATCCAATAAGCTGTTGCCTTCCCCAGGCCAATCCTGGCCCTGCCTCCCTCCCGCCAGGTCTGCTGCTTAGCTCCTCTGGGCTCCAAAGACATGGGTTCATATGTCCTGGCCAGGAGAGGGTGGACATTTGGTCTGTGGGGGTGAAGTGCAGGGAGAGGAACCTGTTCTCTCTAAAGGGGTGACAGATATCTCCTAAAGATGGTGGTATCAAATGCCAGGCAGAAGGAAGCCCTTAGTGGGTAGGAGCTCAGGCAGACCCCTAAACCAAAAGAAGCCAAATACCCAAGTCCAACATTAGTGCTGTGTGCCAGGGCTGAGTGAGAGAGAGAATCTTGGAGGTGTCCAAGGCTTCTGGGCAGGGACTGATGACAAAAAGCACAGGAGTAGGCAGGGTACACAGGCAGCAGTGGCCTCACTCTGAGTGGACCAAGGCACCAGCTCCTTGTCCAAAGCCAAAACCTTTGGGCCCAAAGTTTTTAGCATAGCATCCTGCAGAGAGAAAAGAAGGGTAAGGAGGTGTTCCTGTCCCCATAGCAGCTCCTCCTGCCACTCCTTGGCCTGGTCTCAAGAGAAGGACAGTCCACTAATGTCCACCTCCCCATCCCCATTGTACCCCTAGCCTCAATAGTGAGGACCCATTTCCCCTTCATCACAAAGATGGAATAACCCATTTGCTGTAAAACACTCGACAGGTAGGTATTAGGATCCTAGGCCTGTTTCCTATGGCCTTTGTCCTATGACCCTTGTCCCTCTCCTATGTTCCTTCTGACTCTGGCCAAATCCCATTCTCCCTCTGGTCTGGTTTCCCTATCTGTGTCATGAAGGGGATGCTCCGGCTCTTGGAACGGATACAAGGAGCTGGTTCATTTAGTTAGTGACATCATAGTCACTTGGTCTCCTGCCTCCTCCAGCCTTCTCCTATTCAGAGAAAGTGGAAGTACCCACCTTTGCAGTAGATCTCACCATCCTTGTCCGCCAGGGTGGTCGACTCAAGGCCTTTGCCACATTTGGCACATCGGAAGCAGGACTTATGCCAGGACTAGGAAAGAAAGGAAACAGTTAACATCATGGAAGTGACTTAGGCAGTCCACTGTAGTCCAATAGCTTGTCATAGTGGACAGACATTTTGCAAGTCAGGTAGGAGTAGGGGAGTGGCTAGAAGAATGTGGCCCAGACACAGAGGAAACAGACCAGGGACCAAGCACACCCTAGTAGCAGGCCACCAAGAAGTGTTACAATGACTCGCTGCTTGGTAGTTCTCACTGCACCATGGAAGAGGTCACAGCCCACCTGGGTAGCTGCAACCCCCACAGGCTTCCAAGCAAGACTTCTCCACACCATTTTGCCTGGAAAACTGGTATGGCTCTGGCTTTGTCGTGACACTGACACATGTGACTTGATTAGCTGCTCTGATGTCAACTTGATTAGCTGCTCTGATGTCCTCCCCCAGGAGACCTCTCTGTTTGTCTTGCAGAGTAGAGGTGAGGATTTAATGTGGAAATGGCTGGTGCACAGCCGCAGAATGGGTATTTATCACTGTGCAGGGTATTTATCACTGGACCAGTGCAGCCTCTGAAGTTCTAGAACTCGGTGCCTCAGTTCACCTCTCAGAGAGTAGTGGGGTCTTATTCCCTTTGCTAGCCAGCTACCAGAGTTGAATGACATCCTCAGGGCCAGTGCTCACATGGAGCCAAGCACGGAGGAAGCCCTGAGTCAAATTTGTATGATTTTTGAAAGGAGAATGAGTCTGTCACAGAAAAGGGTCACAGAAGGCCCTTTGTGGTTCCAAGAGGTGACTTAAGGTACCACAAGGGCAAAGACCTTCCCAAGAGAGGAAGGATTCAAGTTTGTGTGTGGTGTATACACACACACACACACATACACACACACGGCTACATAGCATCAACAATACAACTCAACAACCAGCTCCCATCAGCAGCAGCTGAACAAGCTGAGGTGTTTTATATACACAGAGAAGACTGGCAGCATTCAGTTGGGACAACAAAGCAATGCTATGAAGCTATGAAGGACAGTGACTTCCTCAGTGTAGCCACCTATACCCAGGCTGAAGGGTAAGACAAGCAGATCTCCTGGTCGCTGGACCTCACCCAAGAGCTCCTCATGTGCCCAAGAGACAGCAGCAGTGATCCTCAGGGAGCTGAGACAGGTGGACGAATGAGCTTAATTCTCCTTGGTGCTCTGTGCAAACCTCTTTGTACACAGGCTGTCACCCAGAGTTTTCATACTTTCAGCCACCCTCAAAATAAGCTCAGTATCTCTTCTCATTCACACAACACTGAAAGGTCCTCTTTGTTTCTTAATGCTTCTTAAGGGGGTTTCTTCCTCCGTTTTCCTTTGAACTCAAAATGTTCTTATTCTACTCCTCAGTACAATCTTTATTTTTTTTAATATTTATTATTTTATGTATATGGTGCTCTATCTGCAGGTACATTTGCATGCCAGAAGAGGGCATCAGACCCCATTATAGATGGCTGTGAGCCACTATACAGTCGCTGGGAATAGAACTCATGACCTCTGGAAGAGCAGCCAGTGCTCTTAACCACTGAGCCATGTCTCCAGTACACCACTGCCACCGCCCCCCCACCCCAGCACAATCTTAACTTTACCCTATGCCATGGAAATAAGGATTCCTGGATATTTCTTTAGTAATTTCCTATTCCCATAGGCAAAGGGGGAAAACAGACTTGTGATGTAATGTCTCCTCTTTTTTCCTTCTTTTTGGGGGTTCAGTCTGGGATTACAGGCATGTGTGGCCATGACTAACTCCTGTTTTCATGACATTTAAGCCACAGCTTTGCCCGTTAGATATGTATAACCTCACATAATCTTCAAACCATTTTGTTTGTCAGGAACCATCACTCCTTGGCCCACATTATGCGTAACTATTGCTTAGGAAGGCTGAACTGGTCCCAGTGCACAGGAGTAAATGGTAAAACCATGATTCAAGCAGGTTACCTGGGACCCAGGCAGTTCATCGCCCTAGTGGCACTAACAACCCTTCCTGTCTTTGCAAGTGTGGAAATGTTTCCAATGGGGTTAAGTGACCCATAGTAAAGTCAACAATAGTAAGAGCCAGGGCTTCAGAATCAGGCAAACCTGGCTGAGTTCCTGGCTCGCTTTCTAGCTAGATGATATGGGCAGGCCATTTGTTGTTCTGGCTCTCGTTTTCTTGGTCTGTGTGATGGAGATAATCTCAGCAGCAATGAAGGGGCTACCATGGTCCAGATTTGACCCAAGTGTTAGTTCCCATTCCATCACTCCCGAACTCCATTCTTTAAGATCAAAGAGTGGTCAAAGTCATGGCCCAAACCAAAAAGAGGTGGCCATGGGCTCTGGGCATCATGGATCTATTGGTCTGCTGTGTGACCATGGTTAAATCACTCGTCCAGCCCAGGCCTCAGTGAGGATCCAGAAGCCTTCTCTGGCCACACTGCTTGAGGGCCATGTGCTGTGATCTGCTGACTGTTAGTCTAAGACCACAAACCCCCAGGGCTCTCCTGCTCTTTCCCACCAAGACCTGCACATCAAGGAAATGATTGCTGGGCTGTTCAGACAGTTGGTTGGCTAGGGTGATTCTCATTGGGCACTCCTGACTATCAGAATACCATGGGGAGGGTAGTCATGTCAATTACAAATGGTGTAGAAAAAACCTTCCAGCAGGCTAGTAGGCCCTACCAGGAGAATCTCTGTCCTCAGGGTTACAGGAGTGAGTTTCTGGCAGAACACATCCCATGAAACCAAATGTATATTCCAAGACGGTTTGTAAATATTTCTGGAACCAAAACTCCTAAAATCTGATTAAAGCTGTGATTCTTCTTCTTCGAAAGAGACACCCTCTTAGAAAACCCAGCCATGTAATCTCAGGGGGTGGGCCCTTCAACATCCATCTATATCCTTAGCCTCTAGCCCTCAACTCTAGAGTACCAGATCTTGGAACCCTATGTATGCATCTTAGCAGTGCCCTACAAACTGGCCAGAGACAATCTGCACCACTGAGGATGATACGGTTCGTGGGTTAGGTGAGCTCCCCCTGGGGTCTAGAACAAGCAACCCACAGGGACAAGGATACTCAGTTTCTGGAAGGAAGCAAAGTCTGATGCTCGGGCTGCTGCCCTAAGCAGAGCTGGAGTCATCAATTGTAAAGTTCTGTCATTCAGAAGCACACCTCCCTTTCGCCTTCCTGTCCCGGGAGCATCTTACCTTGCCGGCACCAATCACCTTCTCTGCAGCATAGACCGCTTGGCTGCATCGGGGACAGCGCTCAGAGCCACCAATCTTCTGGGCGAACTTGGATGCATTGGGGTTGGTGGTGGGCCGATGTCCGGGGGCCCTGCATGCAGAAGTACGTGTAGTGAGATGAATGATGCTGCAGGGGCAAAACCCTCTCACCTCTTGCCAGGGACGGGACCACCAGAGCTAAAGCCACCATGGCCTCTGAAATCCCAAAGCTCAGCATAATATCAAAACAGCACATTTTTATATTACCTACTTAAAGGCCCTAGAATCATTTAACACATCGTTTGTTAAGAATCCCCCCTCAGCCCCTCATTTCTGCAGCTGGTCTATTATTAGATTCTTTCCAGGAGAAATCTGCTGACAGGCCCCATTAGGACAATGACCTTGGCTCACATTTGGTAATTCTTCATCATTCCATCCACTTCCCCATTCCTAAGACAATTGCCAGGCTGACAGCCACTCAGCAGCTCAGAGGCAAGAGATGACCGAGGGTGAGGATCGGGAGACCCAGTGGCACCCTGAGGCAAGTTCCAGGAAAGGAAACTACTTCCCCTTAGCAGGGGTGAAGGGTAGTGGGGCTCTGACACTCCTCTGTGCTTTCAATTATAAAATGAAGAAATTGAACTATATGACTTTTGGGGCCCCTTCCAGCTCTAGGATGTCCCAAGTTGATCCTCAGCTGCCCCACAAAGAGAGCTGCTGTGTGACTTCCTTTCATTTATTTTCATTTTATTATTTGTTCATCTTTTTTGTTTGATTTTGGGGTGTGTGTGTATACATGTGTGTGTGCATATGTGTACTTGTGTGTACGTTCATGAGTGTGTCCATGTAATGAACTTGCATATATGTGTTCATACATGTGAAGGCCAGAGGCCAACATTAGGTCTCCTCTTTCATCACTGAATTTTTGAGACAGGTCTCTCAATGATTTGGCTATAACAGCTGACCGGCAAGTCCCAGGTATCCCCCCCCACCGTCTCCACCTCCTCAACACTGGGGGCTATAAGTACACATTGCCAGTACCCAACTTTTACATGGGTACTAGAGGTTAAACTCAGGTTCTCACATTTATGTGCCAAGGGCTTTATCCACTGGGCCATTTCTCCCCTGTCTGGTCTTTGGTTTGTTTGTTTGTTTGTTTCTGATAGTCTTTATTTGTAGCTCAGGTTGACCTTGAACTCAAAATCTTCCAGGTTCAGCCTCCTCTCTAGGACAGGCATGGGCCACCACACACAGCTCTCTCTTTTAAATCAGTGACTAACCCACTGCTTAGCCAAAACTGGTTCATCGGTGTCCATTTCAGGAGCAGGGTGAGAACTCAAGAAAAGGTAGAGAGATCTTGTACTCACTCCTCATGCTTGATGCCCAGAGACTCCCCCTTGTCCATACTCAGGGTTCCTGCGCCCTGCCCGAAGCCATAGCCTTTTGGCCCATACTTCTTGCCATAACAAGACTTGCAATAGATCTCTTCTCCATGCACGGCCACAGTGGTGCTGTCCAGATTCTTCTTGCAGACCACTGGGGAGGAGACAGGGGAAGGGTGAGATGTAACTCTCGGGGGCCTCCCGGGGGGGCTTATGAAGAAAAGGAGACCAGCGGGCTGAGAAAGGAGCTAGCTTCCAGGAATATCCGACTCTAGGTGGTCAGGGCCTGACTTCCAGGAATCTAGGGGTGCTTCTCTCAGACCTCTATACCCTGGTACCTCTCCAAGTCTTACTGCACCCCAAGGTTCAGAAGCCACAGCCTAGGTAGACTGTAGGCCGCAGTTTTACATTCTGCCTAATATAGAGATAGTGAGTTCCAATCAGAAAGGAAACAAAAGGGCAGGGAGGAGAGCAGGGTTTTCCTGCCTTTGGCAGGGGCACTTAAAAAAACACATCTGGGTGTGTCATTACAACAGGAGCAGGTACTCAGGTGAAGCGATGCACCCCGAAGAGAAATGGAACAAGGATCAGACACCCAGCATGATGGGTTGTGAGATGAGATCCTAGTCAAGATAACCAGAACTCAATCTGTAGTTTTCAATCTTAGAAGCCACTGAGAAGAGGGGCTGCACCCAGTGGAAGAATGGCCTGGGTTACAGGGTAGGAGAGGCAGGGATGCAGTGGGTTAGAGAACCTTCAAGCCTCCTACATGTTTCTGTTGCTCTCACGCTGAGCTGTGCCAGATACCCAGCATACAAGGGGAGAGTCTGGACTCAGATCCCAGATCCCCGTTCCATCTGAGTGGCTGGGACAAACTATTTTGCCTTTCCAGGCTCAGCGTCCTCATTTATGAGTGTGGATAATCACGTCTGCCCTAAAAGGAAGTTAGGACAATCAAGGGAGAGCTTAGCTATGACATACTAGCTCAGCACCCTGTGCACCAGGGTTCATAATAAACGTCAGCCACTCTAGCATTGCACACAGGGCGTACCAGGGGCGGGTGAGCACCTGCTCCATCTTCCTATCTCGAATTGAGTCTGCCCAGCTGGACTGCATCCTAAATACCTAAAACACCTCCTGTGAAGCCAGAAGTCTGCCAACACCACGGAAGTGACCATTCCTTACAACTTGCCATTCTCCTACCTTTAAAGGTCCAACACTCCTCCAGTTCCCTCTGAGCCCCAGGTTGGGGACTCCAGTCTAAATAAGGACCCTCTTGTTCCAGCACTTGAGATCCCTACCTCATTCCAGCACTCTCAGGCACCCAAATATGGAGCCTCCCACCACCTCCCCTGGGGCTTGGCTCTGGGAAGAACACTAAGGCAGAGAACAACAGGCCAAGGCTCCAACATTCCCTTCTAGGGCGGGAAGTCAGGAACCAGCCTCACAGGGAACTGTTTCCCTTAGACCTACTTTGAACTGGGAATTCCAAACTTGGAGGGAAGGAAGGAAACAGAGATAAGAGCCCGGAAGAGAAGGCCTTTTGTGGCTGGTGTCTCCTGCAAAGGATGAGGAACCTGACTCTGGAGACCCCAGGGCCTACAAGCCCACACCCTGTAGGTGGCTCCCCAGCACTCTGGTCAGGACCTCCTGCTCCTTTCTTCTTTGGTTTTCTCAGAGGTAACAGTCCTGCCCACTGTAACTCCAGCATAGCCTCCAGCTCCACCCAAATGATAATAGTAGTGGACTCAGCTTACTTGTGGGGTCTCTCACAAAAGCTTGGTCAAGGGAAATTTTGAATATCTTCATTCAAGGAAGGCCTAAATAAATGTCTGCTAAATCAGGTTAAGCAAAACAGAAACAAAACAAAAACACTAGATCAGTCAGTATATTTGTTCAGAAACTGTTTCCAGATGCTACCTGGCTCCATGGGGCCATGTGATGCTCTTTGGGAATACGGAAAAGAGGCACCCACTCACCACACCCAAAGATGGAGCATGATGGCTGCCTCTGGAAGGAAAACGAAAACTTACAATAAACCCACTCAGGGTTACAGAGTCTTCCAGAAGCAAGGCCAAGTCAGATCCCAGCTCTGATTCCCAGTCCTAGTTTGCCACCAGGCTAGGGCTCCTCTAGAGAGGCAGAAAGTGAAAACTGACTCAGCCTGGGGGCCAGAGGGTGTCTGAGGCTTCTCCAAGTTTCCCTTGTGCCCAGACTCTGGGGGACAGCTTAGGGCCCACCAGCAGGCTTCCTTCCCATTGTCCACCAGCGCAGAGCTAAGACAAACAGGACTTTCTTGTCCATAGAATGGCTGCTCAGCCCAGCTCACCCCAGAAAGGAGCTGGTTACCACTCACAGTTGGGCATACCACCTCAGGAGAGGCTCTCACCGGACTTGAACTCAAGCTGTGTCTATCGCCCACTTGACGTCTAGTGGGAAGAGGCTTCTCTACTGCATTGTGGGGGCAGAGTGGAAAAGAGGGCAGGCTTACTGCAGGCCTCTCTACCTCAGGCCAAACCCAGGAAGATGTGGTCTCTCTTATCTTTCCTATTGTGTCATCCTGTCTTCCTCATACCAATCCTAGACCTCCAGAAACGTGTGTATTCGGTGACAAACTGAGTTGATGCACAGCCAAGGACTGGAATTAATAGACCTCCTTGGGCTCTTCCTGAAGAAGAAAAGCCCTTTGATTCTATGGGTCACCATAAATACTATGAATTTCGGTCAACCATTTGACTGGAAGGAGGACGATGCTCCTCCCATTCCTGACCAAATCTCTAGTGAGATCCTATCATAGGCCATGTTGTTCAGGAGTACTAGGGGTAAGATGGTGGGGATAACACCCCAGCATGCCTGGACAGCACAGGGTTCCTAGTCAGCTGGAGCTGACACTTGGGAACAGAACAGGCCCAAGACGCCACCGACACACAGCCATGGCCTAGACTCTAGGGTCTAGAATGACAGCTGCAGAGCAGGCCCTCCCTAGCCTCATTTTCTGCCATTGCTTCTAATCCCTGACGCCCCCTCACAAACACCCTGGCCCAGGCCCTGCTCCTTCCTTCCTGGACCACCCCCTGAATTCCTGACCTCCATCCACGCCTGACCAGAAGTTAGTCCTCCACATCAGGACTTCAGCCAGAGTTCTGGACACAGCTATAGCTGTGATTAAGCAACACTGGAGAACAGAGAGGGGCCTTGCAGACTCTGACGTCCAGACCCCCTTCCCAGCTGGCACCAAGCTGTCTCTTAGTCCCTCTGGAAGGAAAAAAAAAGCTTAAAAAGCCCTTACATGATGAGCTGCTGTGGACCAGCTGCGGCTGTCAACAGCCTCCTCAGCAGGCTGGAAGCCAGCAAAGCTCCACAAAAGCTTGTCATCTCCTCATTTATCATGTGAGCCCAGGGACTGGCACTCCGGGACTGCTGGGCAGTGTGAGGACCCTGCCGCCCTGTGCTGTGTGGCCTCAGGCTGGCCTACCCAGAAACAGGTAGAACTATCAGGTAAACATGTAACACATGAGCCAGCTGGATCCCACTCCAGATCAAGCCACGGGGTGGGGGTCAGGGGGGCAAAAGGGTGCAGAACTCCTGACCTCATGGAGTGGGAGGTAGTGGCCTTCATTTACTGTAGCTCTCAGGAGGGCTGGGACGCCAACTCCTGTGAGCTCTCCTGAGTATTCCACCCTCTTCCTACGGAGCTCTTATCAATGAGCCTGTGGGAGTTTGCTTATTTACTGAACACCCGTACTTCTTGAAGTGCGTTCTTTGTTTTACCAACTCTTTCGTTTCGGTGCTCACAGTTAACCCTACACAGTATTGAACCTGTCCATCATCTCACAAACAATAGAAAGGAAATTGCAATCCCTGCCCTAATCAGATAGGCGCCGAAGATGGAGGTTTAACTAAGACATCCTACTGCCTGCCATCGGGCCTGTCTCCCAGGAAACAGCTACTAGGGTTGGTTCTCTCTTTAATGCACACTTCTGCTCTGACCACAAAGAGCAAATCATTTAGGAATTGAGGAGGGGTCTCTTCAAGTCACCACTTTCAGTACACAACACCGGACCCAGGTACCAGCCAAGGCAACAGCAGAGAGGCACCGTTCCTGGGTTAAGCTGATCTTGCTCAGTTGCTCTGTGTCTAGTGTGTAGCTCTCCATACCACAGAGCTGCTACAGCAGCTCACACTGGATCAATAGGAGCAGGGAGCTATGAACTTGGAGCCCCTCCTTCCCCTTCGTACAGGGGGAGCAGGAGTGGAAACCAGGGGACACACTCTGCTGAGAAGAGGCAAGGGAGAGGGTTAACTTCCTCCTCTCTGACTTTGACCTTAGGGTTGTGGCCTCTTTTACCTAACAAGGGGTAACCTGAAGATTAGTGAGACTTTGGGGTGACACTGTCTTTCTCAGCAATGCTAGGGCAGTGTCAGGAACAAA
>LOJH01019347.1:717-21271 GCA_001685095.1 Ellobius talpinus | reverse complement strand
AATTTGATATTAGCTGTTGGTTTGCTATATATTGCTTTTATTATATTTAGGTAAATGTTTTGTTTTTATCTTTAAATGAAAAAACCCTACTGCTATTCATTTATCGTGATCTGGAATGAAAATCAGCTAGTTGAATGATTTTGAATTTCTACTTTCTATTGAATTGATTTAGTTGTGGCATTAAAGAGCAGCTGCTCACACACAGACCCTATATTGAACCAGTGCTATGGTGGATGGAGACACAACAACAACACTTTTATATCTATGTAGTTCAGAAACCTGCAATACTAAAGTAATTCCTTCGGTTGTATGCTAGTCTAGCTTGCAATTTTTGCTTACATAAAAACAGTGTTTGCTACTCAAAATTAACATTCTGTCCTTTAAAGTCATTAGTGTATGTGTAAAAATTTTACAATTGCAAAAAACAAAAACAACCAACCAGCAACAACAACAAGAAATGATTGAGTCTCCTGTCCCCCACATACTTTTCTGGCAGAACAAAGTAACAATCTTCTTGTTTCTGATCTCATCATCTACCCAATTTACAATTAGTGTCATGTTGCCCACAATTTTACATGTTTCTAAGTGGTTTTACTTTCAAAATGGACTCCTTGTATAATGCACTGTGCTGTCTAGTGTTCTAAAGCACAAATTGGCTTGCCTTTGCCTTAGAGAAAAAATATGGGTGTGGTATAAATTTCTTTGATGTATAATCTATAGACATGCTTGCCATGAGAACAACATAAACAGATCAAAACCACTGCATAGCCATAATAGGGAAAACAAAGAAACCAAACCTACATTCTGCATATGGAGCAATCCCCCAAACAATATTTTAAAAGAATTTAGTAGCTGTCATCATTTTGAAACTGTAAACAAAGTCATGGCTGCATTACCCAGTATTAGGAACATGCTGCACCATTCTCTGTGATGACTGCCTTACACATTCTAAAAGGTCTTACAGCAAGAAAATGTGAAACTGCCATGTAAAAGGGTTCTATAGATTACAATGATTCAGAATAATTTTGAAAATACCCGTGAGGTGTTCTTTCCTACACTGGTCTGCACCCAGTCCTCTGCATATATATTATAACTTTCAGCTTAGCATTTTTATGGGGCTCCTGAGCGTATGTATGAATGGGTCTCTGATTCTGGTGACTTCTCTTGGATTATTTTCCTTCTGTTGTTTTGCCTTGCCCAATTTCCAAGTGATGGTTTCTGTTTTATCTTATTGTATTTTATTCTGCTATATTTTACTATTGTCACTTAGAAGCCTGTTCTTTTCTTCTTCTTACTTTTATTGATTCTTTATGGATTCAAATACCACTTATGTCCCTGTCCCCTAGAATCCACCATCTATCTGCCTTTGCCACCTCCCAACAAAACATAATAAAAAAACTAAGCAAAGCCAAACAAAAAATCAAAGTAAACATAAAAACAAAGCAACAATAAAAAGGAAGAATCTTGTTATGTGGGTTGTAGTGTGGCCTATTGAGTCACACATATCTTTACTTGTAAGTTTTCATTGCTATGAGCCATTGGTCTGGTTCAAGGCCTCTGGTTCCTGCTTCACCACTGGTAATGGCGTAGCACCTCTTGTATATCCTGTTGATATCCTGAGTCATGGGCATCCTGCTGTTTGGGATTTGTGGGTTCTTCCCCTTCACTTGCTCCAGCAGTTCATAGATTCCATATATGTTGGGGTGGAACAATTCAGACCCCTGTTTCTAAGCCAGAGTGCTCAGTTTACTAGGTTTTGCTCATCATCACTACCCAGATGTGCTCTCCAGTGCTACCTAAGCAAGCTCATGCAATGCTGCTTGCAGCAAGGAGCCTGGTAAGTTCTTCTGCTCTCAAGGCCTCAGATCTAGGTCTCCCTCACTAATATTGGCAGGGCTAGCTCTACGTTTTGCCCAGACAAGGCACAGGGCCATTTCCCTCTTGCTGTGGTGATTAAATGAAGCAGAAGACAGCTCTCCTGCTCTCATGCACCCAGGCCTGGTTCTCCAGCATTTCTGACCATATACCCAGGTGGGAAACAGGCTGCTTTCTTATGTACTGCAACTGGAGAGGGTCAGAGCTATCTCTCCTACTCTTGTGACCCCTAGGCTAGCTCTCTCACCCACAACAGGTTGTAATGTGTGAGGGGGCACCTTCCCTCATCCTTGCCACCCCATGCCACCTGGAGGGGGCAGGCTAAACTTTCCTGCTCTCATGCTTTAAGGGATGTCTCACCTGTGTCCCCAACCACAGGGTCAACTCTAGTATGCCTTCCAGATGAAGTACATGACTATGGTGAAGGGTGGGGTCATCTTTCCTGATAATAGGGATGAAGGTGCTTTCTCCCCTGAAGATAGGGCCAGCTAGCCATGCTGTAATATACAGTGAGGGGAAGAAACATCTAAACCAGGGCCAGGGAAAGCCAGGACTGGCTCAGCACAGTATGGATCCAATGATGCTCATGCTACTAACAGCCATGGACATCACCATAGATGCCAGTTTCACCAGTATCATGGATTCAGAAATGGCCTTCAGCAGCTGATCAGGCCCAGATACCACTATGATACTGGTGGCAGCATAGGCCCCTCAGATCAGTACAACCCTGGCAGCAGCATAGACCCTGGACATCAGCCTGATCCCAAGTGGTTGTCTAGACCCTGGGTACTTGAAGAGCCCTTAGAGGCAACTGGTGCCATGGACACTACTCCAGATCCCAGCTTCTACAGGGCCATGGGTCCAACCATGTTCCTATGCAGCAGTCAGTGCCTGGAAGTTTCTTATGTTTCCAGGTGGCAGCTTTGACCACCCAGATCAGCATGGCCACAGATGTGGCATGATTCTAGAACACTGACATGGTCTGAGTTGGCTAGTTAGACCCTGGTCCTCCACATGCCTTTAGTGACAATTGGAGCCCTTAATATCAACAACCCTGGTTGCTGTAGGGCTGTAGACCCAGTCATTGTCCTAGGTGGCAGCCTGGGCCCCAATGTCACCATGGACCTCCACAGCCCCTGAAGTAGCATGGCTCTCAGATATCAATATGGTACTAGGAAGCATAAAACCTTGGCATCACCATCGTCTTCAATGGTCTCAGGAGCCAGAGGCATTAACACAGACCTTGGATGGAGCAAAGTCATGGAGCCAGATATTGTCCTTGGCCAACATCCTAGCCCAGATGATACCATGATGCCAACTCACAGCACTGGACACTCAAATCGGCCTGTCACTGGCAGCAGTACAAATTTCAGACACCAATTAGTAAAAGGTTACATCCCAGACCCTGAACACCCATGTGTTCCCTGGTAGCAACATGGGCCAGAGGCATCAACATAAACACCAACTATGGCAACACCACAGTAGCAGTCTAGGCCCTCAACTCAACAGCAGTCTAAGTTGTCACAATGGCCCTTGGTATCCATGCAGGCTACCCAGATTGGTATGAACTCTATGGAAGCATGACCTTTGGGCACTGATGTGATCCTACCATAGCTGCTAGTGATGACAGAAACCACAGACAACAGCACAAGTTCCCTCAACTGAGGGACCTGGATCAAGACCCAGTATGTGGTCATAGTTTAGGTCCTGACATCTACCTGGACTTAGGTACCCAATTGGCCATTTACATCAGCTTGTTCCTCACCATTCTCACCTCTCTGGATCCACTTCTTTCCTCAGACCATAAATCACTCTGCCTCTCCCTATCTTCCAACTCCACAACTTGTACTTTCTCATCACAATGGTGTCAAACAGTACAGCATCAGGATTTTGGTTGGGTTACAAGTAGCATTTGGTTGAATACTACCCATTGAGGCTATAATGGATGTCACACAGTTGTTGCTTTACCTCTCTTCCATGCCTGGACTTAGCGACTTCAGCCAGTACTTGGTATAATGGTATCTGATTGCCTGGTATCTCTGGCTCCTCAAAAGTCTAAAGTAGGAGGTGTCATTGATGTGGGTTGTCCTGTATATGTGTTGCTTTATTGGTTGATGAATAAAGCTGTTTGGCCAATGACTTAGCAGAGTAAAATAAGGAGGGAAATCCAATACATATACAGAGAGAGAGAGAGAAAGAGAGAGAGAGAGAGAGTAAGCAGAGCCAAAGAGACACCATGTAGCTGCAGAAGGAAAAAGATCATGGATCCTTACTGGTAGGCCACAGTAATATATAGATTAATAGAAATGGTTTCATTCAAGATGTAAGAGATAGCTAGAAATATGCATGAACCTTGGCTAAGCAGTGCTGTAATTTATATTACTTAATATTAATTAAACTATATTGCTTCTGCATGATTATTCAGGTCTGGGTGGCTGGGAAACTAATGAGCAGTCTCCGCTTACAAAATGGTGTCTACCATCTGGGACATGGATCCACATAAAACATAAAAAATGTTTAGGAACAAAAAGACAGCTTCTAGACCCACAAAAAATGGAAGCCTGTAGTAGGAAGATGCTTGTTTCTTCCCAGCTGTTCCATCCCAAAATAACCACATAGAAACTACTAATTACAACACTGCTTGGCCTATTGGCTTATACATATTTCTAGCTCACTTTTATTTCTTAAATTAACCCATTTATATTACTTTTATTTTACTACGAGGCTTGTGGCCTACTGGCATGGTTCCAGCTGGCTGCTCACATCTTTCCCCTCTGGCAGTTACATGGCATCTCATGACTTTGCCTTTTTTTCTCCCAGCAGTCAGTTTAGTTTTCTCTGCCTAGCTCTATTCTGTTAAGCCACTGGCTAAAACAGTTTCTTTATTCATTAACCAATAAAAGCAGGCACATATACAGAAGGACTTCCTACACCAGGAGCCAAGCACAGCTTTTTGGTAGCCGAATTTTTTTTCAGATAGAAAAGAGATTTCTGTCTTCCTGGCAGTGAGAAGAGGCATGATTCCTTTAAGAAAAGATTTCCTGACTTAGAATTAGCAGCAAAAGCTACGTGGCTCCTTTAAGAGCTGACTTCTATGGTTTGTGCTGATCCTGTTACAGAGCACTGAAATGGGATCTGTAAATTGCTTAATGGTAACATAGACCCACTGTGTCCATGCAGCTACGGTAGTGAGCATGTCTTGCAGAGGCAGAGAACATACCTCCTCCATGTTGACTGGGCAGAGCAAACAGGCAGAGCCATGGAGTTGGTCCTAGCCATGCCTGCTTAGCATTTATAAAAGAAAAAGGTGCTCCTGGCAAAAAAAAAATGATTATAGATACATAATCAAGAGAGGATTATGTATACTATTGTGTATTCTTTGAAATTTTTGACTGTGAATGAGCTAAGTATAGCAAGACATTTCATTGTACAGGCTGCTAAGCTAAACCAACATAAAGGTACCTTGACTTTGAGATTAAGAGTCTAAAGATATGTTACTTTGGAAAAGAGGTTCTGCTTTTGTTTCCACAGAAGATAAGAACATGTAGATTTCTTTCAGGCTAATGTGAAATGGAACAAGATCCCCCAAAATGTCTCTGTGAACCCTAAAAATACTTTGCCCAGCAAATAGCAGAAATCTGTTTGGAGAAAACCATGCCCAAATTCCAAAAATGATTTTTTGTAAATGTTTGCTTTCATTTAAAAAGAGATATGATATAGAGATGAATACTTTCCATTGGTATGGATCTTGTTCTATTGATACAAATTTAGAGTTGATTTTCTTATACTGTATATATGTGTTTCTGTTATTGTTTAAGGTATTGTGTTTGTGCAGCTCATTTAATATATAGTTAAGAAATATATATTAATAGTCATCTATAATAATGAAACTTTTCATCATGTTAGGTTTTCTAGATAGAGATATATTTCAGATGAATAGGTATTCTTCAAACCTTTCAAAGACCTACAGAACATTTAAAGTGTTTTAAGAACTTAGACTTTTCTTGACAGTGAGACATGCCTGCTCTGACAGCACCAATTACTTCAGGGAGGTTGATGGGGACTGAAGAAACTTGTTATAAAATTTGCCTTCAATGAGACAAGGATAGCCATTTAGGCAAGAAACTGCACTTGTCTGGACTGTATGCTGTATAAACTGGACATGCAGAACCCATAGGAAAGTGACTGCTCAACTTTTAAAAAGATGGATGGCCATTCAGGATTTCTGCTTTACAGAGGAAACTGCCAGATATTCTACAGGACACAGAAGAAAGTGACTGATCAATGGCCAATATAGACAAAACAGTCTTTCAAAGTTCCTGTTTCATGGAAAAGTTTGCTAGATACTATGGGCCTGTAGCCTGAAGATGGATGTCCCAACATTACAGAAGAAATCTGGGTGATTGTCCAGGCAGCAAGTAGTCTCTGTCACTTCTAGAAATTTGGAAGTTTCTTACAATGCATGCTGTGCTTAACTTAGGTAATATTATATCTTTCTGGGGTCTTTATTGTAGTTGAAGAATACATATTTATAATTACAGTTTCCCTTAGTTATGATAAAGGATAAATTAGATGTAAATCTTTAGACTCACAAAGATAGGATAGTTGGTAGGGTATTTTCCTTAATTTGCCAAATGTAAACGGACTAAATATTGTATCTATAATTTTGCTTGACAACTATTTTTTGTATGTAATTTTACTATCTTAAAGTTATAACTTTCCTTTTTAATTAGACAAAAAATGGGAGATGATGTGAGAAGTCTTTCTGCATATTTGTTAATTTATTGGTTGATGAATAATACTGTCTTGTTCAATAACTTAGCAGAGTAAAGGCAGGTGAAAAATCTGAACACACAAACACACACATACATACACATATATATATTATATATAGATAGATAGATAGATAGAGAGAGAGAGAGAGAGAATAGGTGCAGTCAAGGAGACACCATGTAGATGGTGAAGGAGGAAGATGTTGGGTCCTTACTCATAAGACACAGCCTCATGGTGATATATAGATTAATAGAAATGGATTAATTCAAGATATAAGAGCTAGCTAGAAATATGCATGAACCATTGCCCAAGCCATGTTGTAATTAATATAGTTTCTGTGTAATTATTCGGGTCTGGGTGGTCAGAAAGCAAATGAGCAGTCTCCATTTACATGACATCTATGTCCATTGCTGACTGAGACCTGGGTACTGCTGGTGGCTCCTAGTTGATTGTGGCCCCCTATGGTCCCAGTAGTCTGGGGCCTGTTCTTTTCTAATGAGAGACAGAAAGGGAGTGGGTCTGGATGGGAGGGGAGGTGGGGAGTAACTGGGAGGGGCCAAGTGAAAAGAAGCTCTAATAAGGATATTTCATATGAGAAAATAATCTATTTTTAATAAGGGGGAATACCTGTAATGTGTTACACATGAGAAAGGTCACAAGAAAGAATAGGGTTTTAGTCCTGATTTGAGTCACTCGTTTAGTAGGGGAGTGGCACAAGAGACTATAGAATGCAAATGGTATTATAATTTCTGAAAATGTTGTAATTCACATCATCACAAGAACCTAATCTTAAATTTCCTGTAATAGTACAGGGTCCTCTAGAATATAACTGCTGGAAATAGTGATAACAAACAAAACATATTTATCAAGTTATTTATCTAGACAAACTGGGCTGTCTTTTCAGTAAGTAATCCTCTTTATATTCACTAGGTAATTCTTCACCTGAGTAATACAATTATTTTTTGTGAAATCTTGATTGCATTTGGTGTACTAACAATAAAAATAATTATCTCTTTATGCACAGATAACTAAAATATCTGGACTGCAGATGGCTAAATTTTAAAACTTTTTTCTAACTCTACTACAATATTAAGTTTGGTAAATTTCTGTTAAACATTTGAGATGGTCTAGGTAGTGGATTTATTTTCTTGAGTATTTCATTATTCTAGAGATTATCAATCCTTGGATTTAGAGACTAGAAGAATTAACATTAATTCTGTCACTAGCAACTTCTTGTGTTATACATGTTTGGCTGGGTGAGAGTGTAGCAAAACTTGTCACATGGTTGGTGCATTGAGTATTATTACTGAACTTTTGTTTGAGACTTAGGAGCAAATCAGGTATGGGTCTGTCAGGGTAATTTGTTATGGTTCTTTTTGCTTCCTGATTTTCTAATTGGAATTTCCTTTGGTGTTGGCTCTTACAGCCAAGCTTAAGCAATGGTTTTTATAGAAAGATGTAGCATTCATTGAGCAGGTAAATGAGAACACACAGTGTATTAAGATGCTAAGAAATTCCATTTCAGTTTTAAGCATAGTATTAACCATCTGCTACAACATAACTGTAGAAGCAGCCATATGTTTAGGTTGTTTTTCTCATCCAACATATAGTTTATTAAAACTGTTAGATTCTGATGTTTAAATATCCTACAGGGTACTTCTTAACATCACTTTTACTAATTCAGACCATTTATTTTGTGAGTTTTTTTTATCATAATGAAGTTAAACAAAAATGTTCTTGTAACACATTAAAAAATTTAAGTCAATGGTGTTATGTATGTTTAGTTTTTAATTATTCAGTAAATTCAGTAGCATTTAAAAAGTTTACATATATAATGTATGTAAAATTGAAGCACATTATTTTCATTTTGGAAAAGATCCTGCTAATTATATATTTGGCAAGTACATGGTATTTTATGCTGAATTTGATAAAAAGTGCTAAATCGAATGTTTTATGTAGAAACTTTTGTTAGTCTATTGCCAAGATAATAATGTTTAATTTATTGGTTTATAGTTTTAAAAACTTTCAATATAGATGTCATTCATAACCCATAAGACAAAGCATCTTGAAATTTCTTGAGCACATTCACATTCATAATAGTATGACGCACAAGCCCAAAAGGTGAAAGCAACTTGAGTGTCGATGGAGGCATGAGTGTACAAATGGTACCATATGCATGCACAAAAGATTATCATTCATCCTTAAACCTATATTTTGACAGAGGTTAACAACTGATGATTAATGAAGTCAAATGCTGAGAGAATAAGCCAGGGAAGAAAGGACAAACACTGTTTGAATCCATTGTGTGCCTTTCTAGAATAGTCAACTCAAAAAGAAAACAAAATAGGAGTCAGGGAATTAAGAAAAAGAGTGAGTGACTTTTTGTTTCACAGGTAGTAAAAACTTTGAGTACTGAAGACAAAAATGTTTTGAAGGTTGTTTGCACTACAAAGCAAATACACTTACAAAAGTAACTTAGGGAGAGAGGGTTCACTGTGACTCTCAGTTCCAGGGTGCTGTCCATAATGGCAGGGAAGTCAGTGTCAGAGACATGAGGCAGCTGGTCACATTGTAGGTTAATAAGTGGAAGAGTTAATAAGTTCTCAGCTCCTTTCCTCCTTTTTACAGATTGGTGTGCCTATATACAGGGTATGGTTTTCTACCTCAGTGATATTTCACTGAAATTTCCAGAAGTTTGTCCTTTAGGTGATTGTACATCCTGGGAAGTAAAACAGCCACTCTGGCCAGGCTTACAGATCAGACAGCAAAGACATGTACCTTTAATCCCAGTAACCACATGACACACACCTTTAATCCCAGTAGCCACACTAGCTTAACATAGAAACCAATTGGTAGTGGTGCACACCTTTAATGCCAGTGGTTCACACCTTTAATCCCAGAACTAGAGAGGTTTATAAAATAAGAGGTTACAAATGTTCACTCTGTATTTTGCACTAGTTAAACTGCTTTTAGAGTTGTAAAGACTTCTGCTAACATAAATTATTTGAGGCTTTCAGCTTGATGTCACTAAAACTAGAGTTGGGAAGAGGCTTGGGAAATTGCTTCTATAAAAACACCCACCTAAAACTACTTTTAATTTGTGCTGGAATTAAAGGCATGTGATTCCAAGTACTAAGATCACCTTTGTTTGAACTCTGTTTCTCTTTCAGACTGGATCAATTTCATGTAGCCCAGGGTGGCCTTGAACTAACAGAGATTTGTCTACCTCTCCTACATTCTAGGATAAAATGTGTGTGCCACCACTGCCTGGGCTCTAGGGGCTTAGTTCTGCACTCTGATCTTTAGGCAAGCTTTATTTGTTAAAACACAAATAAATTATCACTACAGAGCACCCAGAAGGCTAAGGCAGAAGGATAAAGAAATTAAAGTGAGCTGGGGTTTATAGTGAAATCTAGGCAAAGCCTCACTATATAGTTAGAAATTGTCTCTCAAAAAATAACAAACCAAACTCCAGCCAGAGAAACAGGAAGACAACTGCAGATCTTCACTTCCCCCTCAGCTCACTAAAAACAACCCTCATCCCCAGCTCTGTAGCACGGCAACTGCTGCAACCACCTTCCTTAACCCAGCCTCATCTCCTACATATCTTCTACTAAACTCCATCCACTGAATCATTGCTTTATTATAGGCCCCAACTACAGGAAGAACAACCTGGGAACATTATTCCGCTCCAGCCAGAAAAGAAGGTAGGCTAACTGCAGACCTTCAACTCCCTTTCAACTCCTCAGAATCCAGTCCCCCAGTCTCATTTCTTCTGCTGTGGCCTATTTTCACTCTCTGCCCTCATTCCCAGGGGACTAAGGAGATCCTGATAGAACACCCTTCTTTCCTCACTCTTGTGAACCTACTCATCCCTCTCCCCCAGTGTTGGAGGAGGCTGCTTGTTTGTTCCTAGCTGCTTAGACCCGAAATAATCACACAGAAAGCATATTATTTAAAACATTGCTTCACCCATTAGCTCTAGCTACTTATTGGCTAACTATTACATATTAACTTACCCAATTTCTATTAATCTGTGTATTACCATGTGGCTGTGGCTTAACAACTGGCTTCTGTCTCTGGTGGCTCCATGGCTTCTCTCTGACTTTCCCTTCTTTCTTCAAGCATTCAGTTTAGTTTTCTCCACCTACCTAAGTTCTGCCCTGCTATAGGTCTAATGCAGTTTCTCTATTCATTAGTGGTATTCACAGCATACAGAGGGAAATCCCATATCACCCCAGGTCACATCCACTTTTAAATATCAGGTCCCAATATCTAGAAACATATTTAGCCTGGAATCCCCAGTGACCACAACTATCAAAATCCCAGAAGAATTTCCTACCAAGAAACATACAGCCACCATACTATTTTCAGAACTAGAGAGGGCAACAGAAACCAAAACCAAAATACACACCAATAAATAAAGACCAGATATCAGCACTTCAAATTACAGTCATCCCAAGTCTAGATAACTAGATGCCAGTGTCAAAACACAATCACTAACAAGCAGGACATGAGAGGCCAAAAACCCTACAACAGCAGGCCACCAATATTGTAATATAACTGAACCACAAGAAAAAAGACCACAAAGCAGCCTTTATGAATATTATAAAGGCTCTTAAAGAATAAATGGATACATCACTTCAGAAAATCTGTAAAAACACAACCAACAGTGGAAGGAAATGATTAAAACATTTTAAGACTTGAAAGTGAAAATAGAATCAATAAAGAAAACCCAAACTCAGGGAAATCTAGAATGAAAATTTTAGGAACGAAAACAGAATCTCAGAGCCAGGTCTCATGAATAGAATATAAGAGATGGAAGAGAGAATCTCAGATATTGAAGGCACAATAGAAGAAATGAATCATTTGCCAAAGAAAATGTTAAATCTAAAAATAATCCTGACACAAAGGATTCAGGAAATTAGGGATATTATTAGAACACACTAGGACTATGAAAAGACCAAATCCAAGAGCACTAGGTGTAGGAGCCCACAGTAGTGGGTCTGCTCCACCTTGACTAAAAGCCAGAGAGCTTAAACCTACTCTTGTTCTTTTAAAGTTATTTACAAAAATTCTGACTTAAGGAGTGGCTACAAACATGATATTCTGACCTAGGCTATGGTTACTTGGTGTTTTGGATATTAAGATGACCTGTAGAGGCGGATCCACTTGATCTTGAGCAAAGGTCAGAGAATTCAAGCCTATTCCTGATCTTTCAAGGATAAGACAGGAAATTTGACCCAGGAAGTAGCTGCCTACAGGATGCTTAGTCTAAGTGTAGTAGCTGCATGTCCTGCTTAAAACTCAAAATGCTTAACTCAGAAAACAGTGGCTTGATGTCTCAAGTGTTGTAGCAAGTAATTGTTCTGTTTGTCCTTTGTGTCATTTTTCTTTTGCCTTCTTTTTCTCTTTTGGATAGGGGTATATAATCATATGGAAAATAACCATGGGTATATTAAGTATTCACTGGATAGCCTTCCTGGTTCTATCCTATGTCTCTGCATTTCTTTCATATCTCTGATCATCCTGATTAATTTTCTAATCCACATTAAACTATCCTGCAATGTGCAAACCCCATTGAGTCTGGACCAATAGATGATGTTTTAAATGTGGCTAAGACAGAAAGTTCCCAGATGTGTGGCCAGTGGTATATAATCAGGTTTCTTAATGGTCTTGGTACAGAGTGGAGAAGCCACTACACATGTGATAACTCATTATTTAAAGATTGTTTTTTCATATATGGGAATCCCTAAAAAATCACAAAGATAGATAATGAGTCTGGATATGTTAGTAAAGCATTTCAGCAATTTTGTTCCCAATGGAATAGCAAACACAAAATGGGCATTCTTTATAATCATCAAAGACAAGGGATTGTGGAGCATGCCCATAGCTCCTTGAAAACACAACTTCAAAAGAAATAAATGGGAAAATTATACCCTTAGTCACCACATAATGCCTTAAATAATGCCCTTTTTACACTAAAGTTTTTGAATTTGGATATCTGTGAGTAAACTGACACAGATAGATTTTGGCATGATCATACCAGAGCAATATTCACTAAAACAGAATGGAAAAAATCCTTTTACTGGATTATGGAAAAATCCTGATCCTGTTTTAATATAGGGTGAAAGACATATCTGTGGTTTTTTTCCACAGGAGGAAAATGTAGCATGATGGCTCCAGAATATCTGGTCTGTGTGCAGCAGAAGGATAACAACCCTGATGACATTGTAGCTGTTGGTGCTCCCACAGAGGAATCAGAGTGAGATGACTGCTGAACCTGCATTCCTGGACCTATTATGTTATCATACTACAGTCTGAAAAAGGAAGGAAGATCATGGTGATAGCTGGTGATTTCCAGCTTCTTGGTGGATCTATTTTATTACACAAACATCCAGAACTTAGTGAGTCCTATTTACTTTGGATCTTGTTCAAGATTGCTGAATGGATATTTGGCAGTTTATCCATACTTTATCTTGGGACACAGAACTCATTTTGCCAGTATGGTGTTCAATCTGCTGTTGAAATGAAATACCTAAGAGCTGAGACTTCAGAAAATTTCTCCTCTGGAGGAAAGAGACTTGTTAAAGCAGTGGAATACTATTATGGAGGCAAAAAGTGACTGAAGCCCCTCTTCAGAGATAAGGGAAGAATGTCATAAAAGATTTTGCTACTACTCGACTGGGACAGTTGAAATTTATCTTTGAAAGTTAAGAGCAGCAATTCAATTGAACTATAGGAGAGAAAAAAGGCTCATAGCTCACCTGTCATAGAAACCTCTTCTTGTCTTTTGATTAAAATTGATTTAAGAGAATTGTGATTTGACAAACTATGTATTTGTTGTTTATCTCCATACCAGAATTATGGTATTGACCTGTTATCACTTTTTATTGCTTTAGTTAACTATGAAAAATTACTGATTAAAAAACATTAGAGTTTGAGAAAAATTTGATACAATAAGTCCTTAAGCTTGATATGTTTAATAAAACAAATTTGAATTTAGATGCAGCTAAAAACTGGAAAAGACATCCTCGACCAATTTAAAAAGGCTGTTCCATCTTTGTTCTTCCATTCCTTTATTATGAGATATTGTGGCCATAGGAGCATGTATATCACAAAGCATTATCTGCTTGCATATGATTATCTAGTTGTTGATAAACGCTCTTGAAAAAAGTTGTCTCAGAAGTATACAGCATCTAGAGATGCATTCCCCCTTAATTCTTTGTTTATAGATGCTGATAGTCAATTACAGATAAGATCTTTTCCCCTCAGGCATCCTAAGACATGATATAATTGGCAAAATGTATGTACCCATGATGGGTAAGGCTGGAAAGTAGAAGAAGATGGCTAAAACAGGCATAGTCATCTTTCTTGCAGCAGAATCACAGGCTTTATTAAATTAATTAAAAAGGGAGGAGTATGTGGGGTCTCACAGAAGGGGGTCTGTTCTACTTTGACTGAAGGTCAGAGAGCTTAAGCCTGTTCTTGCACTCTCTTTTTTGTATTTTTGTATTTTTTCCTTTTTTAATTGATTTTTATTCAGCTCTATATTTTTCTTTGCTCCCCTCCCTGCCTCTCCCCTCCCCTTCAACCCTTCCTCAAGGTCCCCATGCTCCCAATTTATTCAGGAGATCTTGTCTTTTTCTACTTCCCATGTAGATTAGATCTAGGTATGTCTTTCAAAGTTACTGAGAAGTTTGACTTAATAAATGGGTTCAAACAAGATATTCTGACAAAGGTTGTGATTACTTGGTGTTTTTGATATTAAGATGGCTAACAGAGGTGAATCACTATATATGGACCAATGTACAGAAAATTCAAGCCTATTCATGCTCCTTCATGGATAAAATAGGAGTTTTGGCCCAGGAAACAATAAAGGTCTAGATATATGTTATACAGACTTAAAGAAACTACACATGCTAGGACAGACTATAAGAACCAGCAAAACTTTTAATCAATATAGGTAGAGAAAATAAGACACTTCATAATAAGACAAGTTTAAGCAACTTTTATGTATAAATCCAGCACTAAAAAGGTACTTCAACACAAATCAAAAAAACTGCTCACTGATATCTTGCAACATTGATTGTCTCAATTCCCCAACAAAAAGTCACTGATTAACAGAATAGATGTGAAAGCAAGTTCTGTTCTTCTGCTGTAGAAAAACAGCATATATTATCCTCAAAGAGAGACATAATCTTAGGATAAAAGATGGGTAAAGATATTCCAAACAAATGGACATGAAAAAAGCTGGCATAAACAATTTAATGTCTGATAAAATAGACTTCTAAATAACACCAATCAAAAAAGATAATGAAGGAAATTACATAATCACCAAAGGAAAAATCCTCTAAGAGGATATTGCAATTTCTAACATCTGTACACCAAACACAGTACAATCCAAGTTTGTTAAAAAAACAATACCACAGCTTAAATCACATGTTGACCCATACACACTTATAGCAGGAGTCATCGTTTTCTATCTCTTGCCAATAGACAGCTCATCTAGAAATAACTAAATAGAGAAATTCCAGAGATATTTGATATTATAAACCAAATGGACCTAACAGATAATACAGACCATTTCACTCAAACACAAAAGAATATACCTTGTTCTCTCCATCTCATGGAACTTTATCCAAAATTGACCACATACTTTGACACAAACCAAGTCTCAACAGATACAAGAAAGTTCAAATAACTTATTGAATCCTATATGACCACCATGGAATAAAGTTGGATATCATCAAGAACAGAAACAACAGAACACTTACACACCCAAGGAAACTGAGCAACCACTACTTATTGTAAAATGGGCCAAGACAGACATTAAGAAAGACATAAAAGATTTTCTAAAAGTAAATGAAAATAAATACACCACATACCCAAACTTATGGGACACAGTGCACATATTCTAAGAGACAAGTTTGTAGCACTAAGTGCCTACACAGAAAAAAATGAGAGGTCTAACACTAAGTTAACAGCACACCTGAAAGCTGCAAAACAAAATGAAGAAATAATACCCAAAAGGCATAGAAGGCAAAAACAAAACAAAATTAAGCAAAAAACAAAAACAAAAGCAAACCAATATTAAACCCAAGAGCAAAAATAAATAAGCAAACAAAAACCATCTCAGGGCTGAAATCAGTAAAATAGAAATAAAATAAATAAAATATACAATATATCACTGCCCTCAACTCCAGTGAAATTCCACCACTCTAGTGCAGTCCTGGCCAGTTGACAAGCAGGTATGTGACCTACCTGACAGCTGGACTGACCTCACCCCATGAATTCTGTTCCCCCAAGACAAACTCTGCTGTCCAATCCCTCCCATCTCATTATCCTCCCCATGACCAGCCTTTCTCCATTACTCCAGCAGACTCCATAAGCCCAGATACAGTTCACATCAGTAGGAAAAAGAGGTGACTTGCCTTCCAGATTAGCTGCCCCATTCCTCAGACCCTGATTCCCAGGGCATAGCCCATGACCCATCCCCACCCATTTCAGCACCAGCACTGCTGCTGGGTCCTGCCCCAACACTGATGGAATTCTCATACTCTGGTGCAGTCCTCACCAGTTGAGTAGCCCTGAGTGATTAGGCACCTGGACTGCCCTCATCCTTAGATTCTGTTCCCTCGAGACCTAATCTGCCAACCAACCCCACCCACATCTTCATCTTCCTTGCAGCCAGTCTTTCCCTAAAACTCTGGTGACTCTATAGGCCCAGGTAGAGTGCAGACCAGTCTGAAGAACAGGTGGGTGATCTGCTTCCTAGCTGAGCTGCTCCATTCACCAAACCCAGATCTCTAGGGAATATCATATGCTCTCCCTTTCTCATGGTTCCATAAGCTTTACCAGAGGTCAGGACAGATGTAGGGAACCGAAGACAAAGAACTTGGCCCACCTACCTCCCGCAAATACTCCTTAAAATCCATCCAACAACTCCAGACCACACCACTCCCATGGGCTCCATACCAAAACCCTCAGCTCAAGCTGGTTCTAGTAAGTCAGACACTGTCTACTACCCATTTATACTCCTTAATGTCCATCCAACAAATACAGACTGATCCCTCTCCCCTGGCCTCCATATTCTGGTCTATGACTTTGGCAGAAGACTTCAGTTTTACCAAAGGCCAGGCCAGATCTTGGGATTCAAGGCCCTCCAAACCCCAGCAGACACATAATACTGGATATAAAAACTTGCCAGTCATCAGAAACCTTTGACAATTAGGTACAAAGATCAGAGAATAAATTAAAACCAAAAGAAAAAAAAACACTCAACCAACAAAGACCAACTCAGGAATCACCATTTAGACCCATACTCATCACAAATTCAGATTTGTAATACCAGTATAAAAACACAATCAATAATAGAAAGGACAATAAGGCATGACCAGAACCTAGGTATCCTATGACAGCAAGATATGAACATTACATCAAAGCCGAAGTACAAGAAACTACCTTAAAAATAACTTTATGACAATGCAGAAGTTCTTAAGGAGGAAATGAAAAATATCCTTTGAAATTTAGAAAGAAAGAAACAGAAAATTGGAGGAAATCAATAAGTCCCTTAAAGCCAATAAAAACAAACAGGTGAATAAAATGGTTCAAGACCTGAAAATGAAAAAGAAGCAATAAAGAAAGCACAAACTGAGGGAATTATGAAAATGGAGAATCTGATTAATTGAACAGGAACTACAAATGCAAACATCACCAACAGAATACAAGAGACGAAAGAGAGAATCTCAAGCATTGAAGATATAATAGAGGAAATAGATTCATCGAGTAAAGAAAATATTAAATATAAAAGTTCCTAACCTAAAACATATTAAATCTAAAAATTTATAAGACAAATCATCCAGGAAATATACGAAACTAGGAATATATCATACATAAGAATAAAAGGAATTGAAGAAGAATCCCAACACAAAGGCCAAAAAAATACATTAATCAAAATCATAGAAGAAAATTTTCCCACCCTAAAACTGGACATGATTATACAGGTACAAGAAGCTTAGTAAACATCAAAGAGGCTTGAACAGAAAAGAAGTCCCCAGCAGAGTATACACACACACCAAAAAAACCCACCATCATCAACAGCACCAAGAATAGCATGAATTAACAATCACTGGTCATTAAAATCTCTCAGTATCAAAGGGCTCCAATTACCAATAAAAAGACACATGCTAACAAAATGGGTTTCTCGCCAATGAAAGCAGTACTTGGAAGACAATGAAAGCAGTGCTGAGACACAGAGTGCCTGCATAAGGAGTTTGGAGAAATCTTATACTAGTGACTTAACAGCACACCTTAAAGCTATAGCAAAAAAAGGAACAAATATGCCCAAGAGGAGTAGAAATAATCAAACTGAGGACTAAAATCAATAATAAACTAGAAACAAAGAGAAAAACATAGTGTCAAAGAAGCAGATAATTACTTCTTTGAGAAAATTCTACTAACTAAAAGGCAGAGAGAAAATATCAAAGTTAACAAAATTAAAAATAAAATTGGGACATAAAATATACCAAATGGAAATCACGAGAACCATGAAGTCATATTTCACAAACCTGTTCTTCCTGAAACTGGAAAATCTAAAAGAAGAGGTCAAATTTCTTAATAGATACCACATACCAAAATTAAATTAAGATAACATAAACTATTTAATAGACCTATAACCCCTAAGGAAATAGAAGCAGTCAGTAAAAGTCTTCCAACAACAAGAACAAATAAAGTGATTTTAGTGCAGACTTCTTACCAGACTTTCAATGAAGAATTAATACTCCTCAAATTAGTCCACAAAATTGAAACAGAAGGAACATTTTCCAATTCATTTCATTTCATGAGGCCACACTTACCCTAATATGCAAATGACACAAAGACCCAACAAGAAAAGAGAATTACAGATCAATTTACCTCATAAATATCAACGCAAAAAATACTCAATACAATACTGGCAAATCAAATCTGAGAACATATCAAAAAGATCATCAACTATGATCAACTAGGCTTCATCCCAGAGATTCAGGAATGATTAAACCTATGAAAATCTGTTAATGTAATACATCATATAAACAAACTGAAAGAAAAAAAGGACATCATCATCTTATTAGATGCTGAAAAAGTTTTTGACAAAATCCTACACCCCTGCACAATAAAAGTATTGGAGAGATCAGGGATACAAGGGACATACCTAAATGCAATAACAGCAATTTACTGCCAGTCTATGTCCAACACCAAACTAAATGGAGAGAAACTCAAAGCTATTATACTGAAACAAGGAAGAAGACAAGGCTGTCATATCTATTTAATACAGTACTTGAAATTCTAGCTGGAGCAATAAGACAACAAAGGAGATGAAGGGAGGTTGGAAAGGAAAAATTCAAAGTATCACTATTTGCAGATGATAATGATAGTATACATAACTGACTCCAAGTATTCTGCCGGGGAACTCCTACAACTGATAAACACCTTCAGTAATGTTGTTGACTAAAAGATGAAAAAAATCAGAGCCCTTCTATAACCAAACAATAGGTGGACAGAGAAAGAAATCAGAGAAACGTTATCCTTCACAATAGCCACAAATAATATAAAATATCTTGGGGCAAAACTAACCAGTCAAGTGAAGGACCTGGATGATAAGAATTTAAACTCTTTGAAGAAAGAAACAGGAGAAGATATGAGACAATGGAAAGATCTCCCATGGTCATGGAACAGTAAGATTAACATAGTAAAAGTGAACATCATATCAAAAACAACTTACAGTACAATTTCGATGCGATCCCCATCAAAAATTTCAACACAATTCTTTACTGATGTTGAAAGAACAATATTCAAATTTGTATATAAAAATCAAAAAAAATAATCAGGATAGCTAAAACAATCACATACAATAAAAGAACTTCAGGGGTTATCAGCACCCTTATTTCAAACTCTACAGATATATAATTATAAAACAACATGGTATTGACCCAGATATAGATACATGGACCTATAAAATCAAATTGAAGACTCAGACATAAATCTACACACTTATGGACACCTTTTTTGATAAGTACAGGCAAGAAAAAAGACAGACAGCATTTTCAACAAATGATGCTGATCAAACTGGATGACTACATGTAGAAGAATTTAGATAGATATGTACTTACCTAATTGACCACAAAACATAACCAATGGATGAATGACTTCAACAGAAAAGTGGAAACACTGAACCTAATAGAAGAGAAAGTGGGGAATAGACTTAAATTCATTGTCACAGGAAATACTTTCTGAATAGAACATTATTACCACAGGTAGCAAGATAAACAATTAGCAAATGGAACTTCATGAAACTGAAAATCTCCTATAAGACAATGGACACTCTCATTTGAAGAAATTAGAAACCTACAGAAAGGAGAAAAGATTTTTTTAACCATGTACAGATCTTATAGAGGGCTACTATCCTGAATATATAAAGAACTCAAGAAACTAAATATTTAGAAAACAAATAACATATTTACAAAATGGGGTACATATCTAATTCTCAATAGAGGAAACTCAAATAGCTGATAAATACTTAAAGAAATGTTCAACATACTTAGCTCTCAGAGAAATGCAAATAAAAACTGCTTGAGATTTTACCATTCAACCATCAGAATGGCTAACAAAAAGAAAAGTAAATGTTTATGTTGGCCAGGATGTGGAGTAAGGGGGAATCATCCTTTGATGGTGGAATGAAAACATGTACACTGTGAAAATCAATGTGATTATTTTTCAGGAAAATAGAAATCATATACATCAAGATTGAGGTATACCTCTCTTGGACATATATCCAAAGGATAATTCTGTCAATTACATTTTAAATAAATGCTGATTGGCCCATTAGCTCAGGCTTCTTCTTAACTCTTATAACTTATATTAGCCC
>LOJH01019346.1:0-21271 GCA_001685095.1 Ellobius talpinus | reverse complement strand
TGGAAAATTTTTTTAATAACAATAAAAAAGTGTCTGAAATAAAAAAGAAAAAAAATACAAAAAAAAGAAAAACTAAAAAAAAATAAATAAGTATATCATAGGCCCTGTATGTCTGTAGGAGCAGAACCCTTCAGTCCTTAGCAGATAAATTTAAATCCATCTGCATTTTTTATTTCCTGTAATACAGCTTAATTTTCTCCTCGGCTTCATCTTTTGTGATGGTAAGAAGTCTATGCCTCTGGGGCTCTCATCCCTAAGAACCAAAGTGGAAAACAAAGGAAGGGAAAGGCACTGGCATCGGGTCAGGAAGATTAAGCCCCTTAATTCATGTGCCAAACTTTCCATTTCAGTTGTGGCTTTTGTCTCTCGGCTAAAGTTTGTCTTTTTGTGACATTTGCATTAAGCCCAGAGGACATTTTGAGTGGAAACCCGCTGAAAGCCTAATTGAAACGCTGAGTGGTGCCGTTCATCTCATTTGCATTTTCCCCCAGGTGGGGCATTTTCCCCTCCCCCTCTCTCCTCCTGGGGGGCTCACAGATTATCTCAGAGAACGATGTTATGCAATTGATTCCCACAAATCCTCACATAGGGTGTATAATATGTCTAGCTTTCTCTTTTTTAATTTTCTTCTAGAAGCTATTTTAAATGTCACCGTGATAAAGTATGTGGAGAAATTTTCAGTAGGTTCAAGAGATCACGGACAGATCAGTGCCTTCCCCCATGGTAGAGGTTTTAGATATTTGTTCACGAGTTTAATTGCATATTAAAATTTTTCCTTTGAGTCATCCACGGAAACATCACTGGGAGCTACCAACACTGTGAACATTGTCACTATAGAAACAAACATTTTAGATGATAAACTATATAGTTCTTCTTTAGATGCATTTTTTTTAACTCTTTGCACCTCTGGACATACACTGCCACCATCTCTGTGTCAAATTGGCACCCCACTGATGCTTTTGGGGGGGGGGAACAACACAGTTTCTAACTGGAGATTGTGAGACATGGCCATCATTGTCAGTTGTATGCCTTAATTGGGAATTTAATATAGTATTAGAACAGGTAAGAAATAGGCAATAACAGAGTCTCTTTTCTATAGGATAAATTATTCTTTTTTAATGAACTATTCTTCATGTATACCATGTCTGTCTTACATATATCTGGTCAGCATGTAGGCTCTCTGAATTTGAGCCTTTGCTATAATGTGTGTTTTAATCAATGCTTCACTACCAATGGTAATTATAGTTTTCATTACAGTCTCTGATGCTATGATTTGAATGTAAATAACCTAATAGGCTCCTGTGTTTGAACCCTGGCTCCCTAGCTGCTTGTGTGGATTTAGAAGGTGGAGGAACCCTTAGGGAATGGAGCCTGGTTGGAGGAAGCGTGTTACTGGGAGGGATTGACCCTGAAGTTTGACAGCTCCACCTTACATCCTGCCCATCCTCTGCTTTCTGATTATAGACACAATACACAATATGCCTAGCTTCTCATGATCCTGCTTCTGTGACTTCCAGTCATGATGGACTGTGTCCCCTTAAGACTGTGAACCAAGATGAATGCTTCCTCCCTTCAGTTACTTCCTGTATTGGGTCCCAGCAAAGAGAAAAGTGATCCCTATATGTGGCCACAGACCTGGGTTACAAACTGACAAGGGTGGAGCTGTGCACTGTATAAAGATGGGCACAGAGGAGCTTACCCCAGGTCAGGATTTCTAATGAAGCACTAGGTAGGAGTCAGTGACTAAACTTGTTTTTGTGGGTTTAGACTTCTAGGTTTATTTCAATATATATTTACTAGCAAAGCACACTTTCTGTGTTCTATGTTGTCTTCGCTACTTCTCTATTGCTGTGACAAAATACCATGGACAAAGAAACTTTGAAAATATAGCATTTAGTTGGGGGTTATGGTTTCAGAGGGTTAAAGTCCATCATAGCAGGACAAAGGCGTGAGGCTAGGAGCCCGAGTCTTGTTGTTCAAGCAGAGGACCGAGAGAAGACACTGGGAACAGCCAGCCTTCTGAAACCTGAAAGACTGCCCTAGTGACACACCTCTTTCTCTGTACCTCAGGTTCTTCCCAAATGGTTTCACCAACAGGGTGGCGGGGGGGGGCGACCAAGTTTTCAGACAGATAAGCCGGGATGAGGGTGGGGCGTTCTCATTCAAACCACCACAGGCATGCTATATAAAAGTCATCCTTCCTTCCCGTGAGGGGGTAGCTACCTGGAACTGGTATGCCAGGAGGGGTGGGATTGCGATCCTGAAGGTGGACTTAAAGCTCTCAGAGTGATGTCTCTTTTTAGGAAATATCCCAGATTAGGTTTAAACAAAGTGAGCCTTATAACCAGTCTTTCAGCGCCGGGTCTGCTGTGAGCAAAACACTGCGGCTTTACTTGCTTACTATCATTTTTCCTTCTCAATACTCTCTCCGGGAAGGGATTGGGATTCAGCCTGCTAAGCAGAGGGGTTCACAGGCCCTTACTCTAGACCTCAGAATCAGGCACAGTGGAGCAGCCTGGAGTGCCTGTTTCCATGGTAACAGCTCACCGGTCCTGGGCTGAGCAGGGAAGAAACCTGACTGAAGGAAGTGGATGGGCACAGGAGTAGGGGGACCCTCTGGGAGGGGGAAGCTGGGCAGGCGGAGGGGATGACAAAGAGTCTGGTGATCATCCTTGTCAGAGAGACAAGTTCGGTTCCCCAAGAGCTCTGTGCACAGAGGTGTGTGCATATTATTTTGATATATGTCACAAGGGTCTCAATGAGCCCATTTCCCACAAGGGAAGGGTAAAGATGCAGGGTGTTCCAAGGTAGCAGGGTTCCAAGAGGAATCTGAATCAGAAAAGGGCTTAGAAACCAGCATGAAAACTGCCATTCTTGTGGCACAGGAGTAACAATTCGCAGCATGCCAGGTCCCCAGCCTCAGCTCTATGCTGGGGTGACAAGGAAATGTGGAAAGCTGACATCCAGACAGTTCATTATCTAAATCTCTGTTGCTGACTTGGTATATATTTGAGTCATGAGAATGCTTTCTTTTAATTCAAATTCTGTTTTAAATAAATATTCAGTTAAAACATATAAAATGTTAATCCTTTTGATGTGCCCATCTGCCACCTCTGATGTCCTCACTGGTACCTCTGATGACCCCTAAGGATTTTGGGATACCCAAGGGGATTGAGATGTGAGGCTGCCCTTCTTATCTATTTCCCCTACTACTAGGAAATGAACGTCCCTACAACTAGGGCATTCAGAAAGATGGGTCAGAGTGGGAGGTGGGATTTTGCCCCTATGCCTTTCTATCCATCTGAGTCTGATGAAGCAAGTCTCCAAGTCGGTTTCCTGTTCTGGAAAATGGAAAATGATGCTTCTCCATTATTCTCCGTTACCCTCAGTGGGACTGTGTTGCCCCCAAGGAGACAAAATTTATTTTTGTGTGGAAAGGAATAAAGAGTTACTTAGAAAAGAATAAGCCAAGATAGACATGAAATATGTAGACAAACATCAATGTATCTGTGATGTTAAATTTTTATGAGACTGATAAAATTTAGGAAAATATCTAAAATGTCTCTTTAGGGAAGCAGGTAATGAAAAAGTAAAAGCCAGAAAACATTGCTATAGTGTGGCCATGTGGCGCAGAAAAGATATGGAGCATGCAGGCCTTGGCACAGAGCTGGGCTGTCAGGAGCCATGCAGCCAGTGCTAGTGAATGGTGGGTGTTGTGACAGTTGTTCTGGTCCAAGCTGCTCACATTGCCTTCAGCTCTGTTTAGGGACCGTGTGTAAATCTGTGTTAAGGGATGAGGGAGGAATGAGCTAGAACCTCTGGCTTTGCAGATACCTGGAGTTGGTCTCAACATGGGAGACTGTGTGCTGTGTACATGGGTGTAAGCAGAACACGGAGTTACACTGGAGTTTGAGCCTCTAGACCTTTCTCTGTCACAGGTCAGGAGGTCACTGCAAGCCTTGATCTCAGTTTGCAGCCTTGTCTCCAGTCTGCCCTGGCCACAACAGGACAGGGGCCCTCATCCCTACCAAGGAAGCATCTTTCTGCTCTTGGATAATCATGGGCTTTAAGGAAGCTATTATTAGCTCCTCATATGGAATAAAAGTGTTTTTTATGGCTAAGCACATAGAAATGAATAATAAAACAAGATTCAATTTCTGTTCTGGGTTGTGAAAATAACCAGATAAAATAGAAATAGATTGATATGATTGATAGACGGTTTGATGTGAAGGCCTCGTATTTGAAAACTGTGAGAAAGGAGCATGTGGAAGTTAGCTGTTTGCTCTGTGCCCTGGTTAGTCTGAGCTGTCCACTCGATGTGGCCTGGAGTCACCAGAGAGGGGAGTCTTATTGAGGACTTGTCTAGGCAAGGTGGGCCTATGGATCTGTGGGGGAATCGTTTTGACTGTTAATTAGGAAGCTCTGTTAAGAGTGGTACCACCCCTTGGTAGGAGGTCCACAGCAGTATTGAGAGGGAAAAGCTCACAGGAACAAGTAGGGATTCTTGTGTTCATTCTCTCTCTGCTCTGGACTACAGACAGGATGCTTTAAGTTCCTGCCTTGACTTCCCCACAACCGTGGAGTGTAGCCTGGGATTGTGAGCCACGTAAACATTCCCTCCCCAGCATCGCTTTGGTCGGGGGTATTTCCGCCCCGCTTCAGAAACGAAACTAGGACAAGCCGCATCGTGGTGGATTGTCCGGAGTTGTCAGGGTGAGGACCGGCACCTTCTGCCTGTCCAGACCCAGGAACGAAAGCAAAATGTGGGAAGTCAAACGGGAAAGGCAGAAGCAGGGAAGGCACCAGGCGTGGTGGTGGAGTCCAGGAGGAGCTGACAGACAGCCTAGACACGAAAGACTTGATGTCTGTGTATCATTTTGCAATGAGAAGCTATGGTCTCAGCAGAGCCAGGTGGAGGCACTATCATTGTGCAAACCCCAAGGATTCCCTTAGGACCAAGGCTTTGAGCGATTCTCGGGCCCCAGTCCCCAGGGCCTAGTCATCTCTCTCCTTGCTTCTTGCTTCCTTCTCCTTCACCTCTGTGCCTGTCTCCCCTGCTTGTGTCCAGCTCACTTGGTGCAGCAGGACTTCTGCACGCGCTGCGGTTCTGTCTCCCTGAAATAGCTCCTCTGTTATTCACAGGAATGCTGGATTCACATCTGTGTCCCTCATTGAATTTCAAGAACCGCTGGTTCTTGTGAGCACTGTGAACTCAGCATCTCACATAATGGAGGCTCTTGTTGGGTATTTGTGGAAGATGCAGGCGGAGGGAGAGAAACAGAAAGGGAAGGAGCAAGAACAGGGGGGAAATTCAGTTTGCAGCCAGGACTCGCATGGTCTTCTGTCTGCCTTTTGCTTTCCCATCCCTCTGCAGCTGAGGCTGTCTGCTTCCATCCTGTCCATGGGCTGTGGTCAGAGTCCTCATGCTGGCCGTGCGGCCGCAAGCCCCTGCAAGGCTTGTCATTTGGGAGTGTTGCTCCCAGTGGATGTCAGCTCTGTGTTGACAGCCATGAGCAGCCCCTGCACAGTTCACCTCCAAGAACTGAAGCCATGCAAGCCTGAGGAATAGTGATGACCAAGACGGTGCGAGAAGAGGGACAAGAGTCTGAGAACTGCAGATAAAGAAGTCTACCTGGGCATCTGGAGAGACGGCCCTCGAGCCTGAACAGTGGGGGGTGTTAGTCAAGGTTCTCTAGAGCAACAGAATCGACAGAATGATTGTATATATTAAAAGGATATTTATTAGACTGGCTCATAGGCTGTGGCTTGGCTCTTTCAACAATGCCGGTCTCCCAATGGAAAGGCCAAGAATCTTGCAGCTGTTCAGTCCATAAGGCTAGTTATCTCAGCAGTTCTAATCTGATGCTGGGGCGCTAGTGGATTTCTGGAATGCTGCTGGTCTTCAGGCTACATTGGAACCCACAAGAAGTAGGTTCTAACACATGTGAAGGAATGCCAGGGAGCAGGGCAGATGAACTGGCCAAAAACAAGAGCTTCCTTCTTCCAGGTCTTTTTAAGTGAGCTGCCACTAGAAAGTGTGGCCCAGATTTAGGGTGGGCCTTCCCACCTCAGAGATCAAATTGTAATCATCCTTCATAGGCCAGCCCAGCAGTTTGGGTTTTAGTTGATTGCAGGTGTAAAGCTAACAACCAAAGTCAGTCAGCCATCATGGTGTGACTAAGAGTTAGTGGATGCAGTGCTCTTCCTGGCTGGGTGGGACTAAGGAGCAGGACTGAGCCGGAAGGCGTGAAGCTCTGACATTCCATTCTGACCACATCCCTGAAGGGGTTTACTCTGCTGGGAAATTGTCCTTATGTAGTGATGATGACACCGTCATGAACCAGAAGCCTTACCTCCATTTTCTTTTCATTTTTATTGAGCTCTACATTTTTCTCTACTCCCCTCCCTTTTATTTACAAACTGTTTTTGCTGGTCTGTGCCCTGTCTCCAAGCCACAATGCCCTTACCTAGACTCTCCCAGGTAGAGGGGAACGGAGGGGTGGTTTCCTCTTCTTTGTGAAGGTGAGACAGCCTGTTTAAACGCTTAGCTCTGGACCTTGTGTGGAGGGACACTCCATCCATAGCAGCTGTCATTACTGCCAGCTAATGTGACGGTTGTCACAGTGCCATCTTCCTGGAAGAACAAGATTACATCAGCATCTCCAATCTGTCATGGCTTTACCAGGACACTAAGACCCAAGTTGACATTGTCACCAAGAGTCACAGAGGACAAAGTTCCCAGTAGTAACATTTTAAGAGACCTAAGCTGAGAATAGTCCCAGGGCTTGTTGACAACAGAATTAAAACAGCTACATCCTGGACTATGATCCAGGATAGTCTTTAGTTACTTTATTATCATGATATCAGTACAGTTTTTAGTGATTGATAAGTAGTGATTTGGATAAACTACCCTATAGATGACCCTCACAAGAGTCATGTTGAGTGAAGGAATCCAAGCACAAAAGGGAACTTGTTAGGTGGTTCCCCCTCAGCAAATGTAATGCATGGGAGGGACTCTAGTTTCATCCTTGTTGGTAATGTGGCCTCTGGGGAGGAGGGGAGTCATCTTACTCAGTAAGGGAGGGGACCAGTTAAATGCTGTGTCATGATCTGAGTGATAGACAGCTGTGCTGGCACCATGGGTATGCAGTGAGCTGTGTGCTTTGTGCTTCATCACAAGGCTGTCAGGTAGAGACCTGAGAGCAGGTGTGCCATGCTCCTTATTGGTGGGTTTGCTTTCATGACTTTAGTTACCTGCAGTCAGCTGCCATCTAAAAGTGTTAAGAGCAAAATTCTATGGGTGTGGAGGGGTGGAGTGGATCTGACAGAGTCAAAGAAAGAGAAAAGTACAAATAGTGAGACAGAGAAACAGAAAGAGAGAAGAGAAGGGAGAGAGGGAAGAAAGAGAATGAGGGGAGAGAGAGAGAGAGAAAGAGAGAGAGAAGCCCAATGTTTCTTGTTAGTAGAATAAACAAACCTAGCACATTCAAATACTGGACTATATCATGATTAGGATCAATATAGTGATTTGGATTCTATCCGCATAGCTTTTTATTACAGAATAGTGTTATAATTGCTCTTTTTATTATGTTTTTAATTATTGTTTTTAATCTCTTACTGTGGATACTTTATACATTAAACTTTGTCACAAGCATATGTGTGCTGAGGAATAAACATACTATATATTTAGTTCTAGCCAGGGTTTCAGGGATGCATTGGGGCCTTAGAAAATAAAACACTTGCTGTTCTCTCGGAGGGATTCTGGTTTAGTTTCTGGCACCTCTACTGGGCAATACACATCTAACTGTAACTCCGGGTCTAGGAGATCTAACTCCCTCTTCTGGTCTCCACTGGCACGTACACTTATATGGCATACCTACCTGTGGGCATAGAAATGAAAAATAAATCTTCAAGGAAATGCCCCTCTGAACAAGGAGCTGCAAATGCCATACAATTCTTTTGCTTACTATAAGGAACCTCAAACTCAATAGCAGAGGGGAGACAGAGAACACATAGAGAGAGCAAAAATGGTGTAATTGTGGGCATGACAGAGGCATCCTAAAAGGAGCATGATCACTGTCTTCAGCCACCACTGGTGACATTGTGCAGGATCCAGGTGGCTCATCTGTGGGCTTAATGTCCTTTTGTCCACTTAACTAAACCATGACCTTGTCTGCCTGCTCCCCATGTCCCGAAGACCACCACCTCTCTCGTTATCATGTGTCCTTAGCACACAAAAAGCTAACTTATTTTCTTGGCCTTTGCTCTTGCCCACCTCCAAACCACATTCTATAGCTCATGTCTATGATGGATATCTCTGGGATTTCAACTGACTTTTGTGTGATTCCTAACCCTGTTCTCCCCTAGAACCAGAGCACACGCCTACTACTTGCACAGCCCACACTCTAGGGTAATGGGCAGCTTCCAAGAAGCACCCCAATTTACTGGCTTTTCTGTTTGTTTCCAAAAGACTTTTCTAGAATGCCCTTCCACTTGCCAACACCTCTCAACCATTTCCGGTTCATCTTTTGTAAGTGCCCCCAGTTGTCCTTCTTCCTCAAATGTATTTTGTTATCTCCCCCATCTCCATGAACACCACCCATAGTATCTTCGAATACACCTAAATGTTGCAATGCCCCCTGCCTTCTGCAGGGCCTGTTGGTCTACTCAGTTTCAAGGTGCAGCTGATACATTGTCTCTTCAACGCCATTTTTGAAGCTTCTGTCTGCTGTGGTTCTGCCCAAAGACTCACACATTGCAAAATCAGGTCACTTCCTTCAAATAAACTCTGCCGTACCTGACCCTCACTTCATCCACAACACTTGAGGGCAGGACCTGACCTATTCCCCAGCCTCAACAGTGCTAAGCACTTGCCTAGAAACTAAAAGTTGATAAAGGATGGGTCTTTTCATGTTTTTTGCTTTGAGATGATCTCATGTAGCCCAGGGTAGTCTCAAACTTGTTATTTTTTTCTGATCCTCCTGCCTTCCAAGTGCTGGGATTATAGGCACATATCTCCATACCCAGTCTGCGCATTGCTGGAGACCAGATAGAGCATTGTACATGCTCCTCTCCTTCATCTGAACTGCATCCCAAGCCTACGGTTGTGTCTTGGTAGTGTGAACTCCATCGGCATAGTCCAAGTCACTCTGAGACAAGTGTCTTGGATCAGGATAGAGGCTAGCTTGGCGGAGAAGCAGTACACTCATTCATCCATGCTAAAATGTTCGCCAGCATCTCAAGCGTTAAGCTGTCCAGCCTACTTACCCCATTCCACTGTTTCTTCTTTCCATAGTGACCTTCAGTGACTGCAAGGGCAATGAGAAGCTGCACTATGAGGTCTCAAGCCCGCACTTCAAGGTGAACAGCGATGGCACCTTAGTTGCTCTCAGAAACATAACTGCAGTGGGCAGGACCCTGTTCGTCCATGCGAGGACTCCTCACGCCGAAGACATGGCAGAACTCATGATTGTCGGGGGAAAAGACATCCAGGGCTCCTTGCAGGTAACCTGAATGCTTGGTGTGAGTTGCAAGATTCATTATCATGTGGAAAAATGAATGCTTATCATGTTGGCCAAGAAACTTTCTGCTGTTGCTATGGGTGACAAAAAGCCAACTCAAACTGGAAGGTGACAGAGAAGGCAATGGGAATACATTGGTTCATGTAACTAATGAATGCATTTGTAGACTTCCTCTTCCACCAAGCAGAGCTATGCACTGGCACCTAGACAAGGGCATCATGTATCTCTCTTCTGATTCCACTGTGGTCATTGGCTCCACCTGGTGGGTGCCCCAGTGTAGAGACTCCCTAACAAGTCCATTCTGCAGGCTGAAGTCAACCGATTTTGTCTTTTCCTGGTGACACCATCCGAAGCTTGGGATTGAATCTCATTGGCTCTAGTTATATCACATGACAATTCCATGACACTCTGGTTGGTAGCATGTCTTTTCCTGATGGCATTTTCAACTGCCAATCACATGGCCCAGGAGTGAAAGACAATATTTACTCAAAAATTAATGAAGGTGGTATCACCAGAAAGAGAGGGATGGGGATTTGGCATGCCAAGAACACAGTGGCTCATAGAGCTGTATAACAAGGTGACCTTTGCCCACAGGATGACTTGTTGGCAATTTACTAGCATCCATTTCCCTCCAGATCCTCACATGCAAGTCCCCAACACCCCCATATATGTGTTCAAAACTGGTGAATGGCACATGTAAGCATAATCATTGTGCCAGGCAAGGTTATTTGGCTATAATCTGCAACCGAGTCTTCCTTCTCGAAGGGCTCATTGACTCTGGTTTCTTCATCAGAACTTTTGAAAGACTCTGGCAAACTGTCACAAAACAATAATGTCAGCAGTGGTGGGATCCCCAGCTAGGCATGGGGAGCCTTTTCTCCCGCCTGCTGTCCTGGTTCTCTCTGAGAAGCCTGTGACCCTCACTGCGTCTCCATCTGGTGCTCTTCACAGCCATGCCTCGTCTGCAATTGAGTTGAGTGGTGGAGAGAGAGAATGGGGCCACAGCTGGGAGGCTGAGAAAGTACAACAGGCGATGAGTGCTGGCTCCGTGCCAAGGTTGTCTCCTTGCTCTTAGGAGACCAATGTAAACTTCTCTATCTGCAGACTAGAGCTGGGTGACACAGGCTGGGATGGCTCACAAGTGGCCCCTGTACTGTGATGCTCTGTCACCATGCTCATGTCAGATGTGGCAGAATGCCCCTGGCTGGAGCAGAGTATCTTTCCTAATGCAGCACTTAGAACAATAACTATCAGTTGATCATGTATACATATTTCTAGGGATGAGCTCTATTTACTATGTCTGGGCAGAACAACCTCCATGATTCTCCTTTTGGTTTGTGAGTCTGAAAGTTAAGAGGAGATTAAAATACACAAACACAAACACACACATACAGTCTCTCTCTCTCTCTCTCACACACACACATAGTCTCTCTCACACACACACACATACACAACACACACAGTCTCTCTCTCTCACACAGTCTCTCTCTCCCTCCCTCCCTCTCTCTCTCTCACACACACATAGTTTCTCTCTCTCTCACACACAAACACATGTGCAGTCTATCTCTCACACACATACCACAACACACACAGTCTCTCTCTCCCTCCCTCTCTCTCTCACACACACATGCAGTCTCTCTCTTTCTCTCACACACACATAGTCTCTCTCACACACAGTTTCTCTCTCACACATACACACAGTCTCTTTCTCTCACACACACAGTCTCTCTCTCTCTCTCACACAGTCTCTCTCACACACAGTCTCTCTCACACACAGTCTCTCTCTCTCATACAGTCTTCCTCTCATTCCTCTCTCTTCACCTCTCCCCATCTCTCTTTCCTCTCTCTCTCTCACACACACACACATAAACACAGTCTCTCTCTCTCTCACCACACACACACATACACAGTCTTCCTCTCTCTCCACCTCCTCCCACACACTCATGAAGCTCCAGTCTCTGAGACTGATGATGCTTTATTTTATCTCTTATTTGATAATTTCATATCGCACACAGGTTATTTTGATCGCAGTCACCCCATTCCTCTTTTATTCCCTCTCAGTTCTTTTTTGCTTGCCAACAAGTCCCCCTTTTCTTTCACATCTCTTTCTTCATGACCCTCTGAGTTTAGTCTGGGTTGCCTGCCTGAGCATGGACTTGGGGTTATTTACTTGCTCAAGGGCCACTTACTAGTAGCTAAGTCACTGAAGAAAAGGGACTCCCATTCTCTCAACAGCCATCAACCGCCGGTAGTTCCTCAGCTAGCGATGGAGGATCAGAGTCCCTCTCCCATCCTTGATGGAATGTTGACCTGCCCAGTCTTGTGCAGGCGGTCACAGCTATCATGAGCTCTGGAGTGCAGATGCCATGTCAGATCCCGAAGGCTCCATCTTATGACACTCCTTCCCACCCTCTGCCTCTTTTGTTCTTTCTGCCCCTGCTCCCACAATGTTCCCTGAGCCTTGAGGTTGGGGTGGCTACAGATGTCCAGTCTGGAGTCTGCAGGGACTGCTGCCCACTACAGAAAGACGCTTCTCTGACCAAGGCCCACAGCAGCACTAAGCTATAAACATAAATATTTAGAAGGTGTCTGACAGCATTCCCACTGTTTAGCAAAACAGCAGTATCACTGATCTCTTTAGAGACAGCAGGACATTGGCGACCACACTCACCAGTGTGCAAACGCATCCCCATACAACGGCAAGCCTGTTTCTTGCTTGGCTGGTGCTGTCTTCACAGCATCTCATGGACTTGTGATGGAGCAACTTGGCAAATGATTCAAACAACAGAACTGCCAGACTGTGCTGCAACAACAACAACAACAAAATGCTTCTCAGGAGCCTGCAAGTGGTATGAAGATCAGGACGGGGGCTGCTTGCATAAGGGGCTGAATGGTTCTAATAGACGTTGTTTGCCGTGATTAATGGTTCATAGTTATAGTAAGTAAAGAGTGCCACAGTGCTTTCTCAAGAGACAGCAGGGGCCATTCTGGGTCCTTCTCAGGACAAGGTCTCCCTTGAAGGACAGGGGGACTGGAGTTCATGGCCGAGAGACTTAGCTCTGATATTTGGGTTTCTTGAAGCTCCAGGCAGGCCTTCCCACAGTATAGCTCCTCCAAGGCCTGGTTGCCTCTCATTTGCCTCTGTGTAAAGGTACCATAGACAGAGCTTAGCGGAGATTGTTGGCTTCCTATAACGCCATTGGGTAAGGGCGGGGGTGTGCTATGTCATTCTGTGGGCCAGATTCCATTAGAACAGGGTCTTGGAGTCATGGTAATTTTATAAAGTTTAAAAATACCCAGATGTGTCCATAACAAAAAGAAAAACCCAAAAAGGGAAAAGGGAAAACAAAAACAGATAAAACAGATAGCAAAGGGTTCCTTCTGGAGAGAACCAGAGCATCACAGGTGTGTGTGTGTGTGTGTGTGTGTGTGTGTGTGTGTGTGCAGGTATCCCAACACATGCATGGGGATGCGCACACACTAGTGTACCTGAGTCTCATCATTCTCCATCTTATTTTTTGAGACAAGCTGTTTTCCCCATGATTGTGAAGCTTAGGGGTTCAGCTAGACTAGCTAGTCAGTGAACTCCTGGGACCCTCCTGCCTCCAAATTTACAGAGAGGCCTTGATGCCCTCTCCCACGGGCCCTGGAGTTCTGTCTGAGGTCCTCATGCTTACATGGCAGGTACTTTACTGGCTGTGCCATCTTGCCAGCCCTCAGTTGGTGTTTTCGAAGGCCCTCGTGTACGTGATCTGGCAGGGTGGGGCTATAGGAGACTTAAGTAGGACTATTAGCTTGCTTTCTCGTCACTGTAACTAAAATACCGTGAGATCCATGTAAAGGAGGGAAGGTTAGTATGGGGTTACTGTTTCAGAGGTTTCACTGCAGGTATTTTGCTCTGGATTCTGGGCCTATGGTGAGCTGAGAGCATCATGGCCATGGCAACACATGGAATATGGGATGTAGAAAGGATAGGACTGGGGACATGGCAGAACCTTCAAATGCATGCCCCCTTGGAACCTACTTCTCCCAAGTGGGTCCCACTTTCTAATGATTCCAGAACATTCTAAAACAGTATCACCAGCTGGTGACCAAGTAGTCAACACATGACCTGGGAGGGATATTTTATATTGACACCATAACTGTGTATGTATTGCCCCAGTGTCCCACTGGAAGGGGAAATTGAGGTATGTAGGGATGCTCTAGTATTAGACAGGGATGTCAGAGTGAGGGATACTGGTGCCTTTGGAGACTGGAGAAGTCAAGAAGCCTGGGCTCTTTGTGTACTGGGCCCCTCTCTCATGTGCTCTAATTGTTGGCTCATGCACCATGCCAAGAGTGAGGTACTTGCTCCAATACCCATCTTATTGAGGAGGGTCTGTGAGGATTGAATGACTCGTCCAAGGTCACTCAATGTCACTGGTGAGATCTGTGCACAGCCATTCTGCCAGCTTAGCCCATGCCTCTGGCCTCTTTTGGGTGCTGCCCTATCCTGGCCTGAGCTGTCCCTTACAGGATAATCCCTTTGGAGAGGGAGGCATGTGCCATGAGGTCATACCTCCTGAGGGAAGTGACTAATTGCCTATGGGATGTGTCTCTCCTAAGCTCTTTGACTTTGGGTAAATTGCTGCACCTCCCGAGCCTCCATTTAGTTTGAGTTTATCATCCATAAAGAAGAGATGGTAATGGACCTCCCAGGGTCTTCATGAGGCTCAAATGAGACAATATATGCAGCAGTAACTGTTGGCATTTAGCTGGGGCTACAGTAATGACCAGTGCTGATGCTTATGTAACATGCAGGGAGCTCAGCCCTCCCCTGCTTTATTCACTCCTTACAGCCCCCAGCACACCAAAGGTAGAACCCAGCATCATCTACACCCCATGGGTGCGGAGTCTGAGAGGCAATGTGGTGTCCCCTGACCTAGTACACAAGTCGATTGTGGAGCTAAAGGCTAAGCTCTCACACTGCTGTTCTGATCAGGGCTGAGGAGTGATCTCCTCACAGTCTGGAACTGAGCAGGTATCAACAGCAGAAAGAAGGAACTGTGGTCTAGACTGGAATGTCAAACGGTCCTACTCCATACTAGTCTGACTCTCCCTGTTCCTATGGCTGTCACTAGAAGAACATTACGAGAACCCGAGTTCGTATTTAGCATTGCTCCCCCAGTGCATCTTGCTTCTATCTCTATCCAGGAGTTTGAGATTGATCTTGACTCTGGACTCCCCACTGAAGTGGGAACCCAACATCTCAGCATTCTGCCTTTGGGGCTAGAAGAGGCTAGAGAGGTAGTATATTGAGTGAAAAAAAATCACAGGAAAAGTGGGCAAGCAGAAAGAAGGATTTTAGACTCATGCAAAGCAAAGGGGATCTCTTTAAATCCTTAACAGAAGAAAAGACCTGGTGAAAAGCTTTGGAGGTATTGACTCAAGTAGAGCTATAAGAATGAATGGTTAAAATCATGGCCACTATTCTTTTCAAGAATACTTCATGGAACATTTTAAGGGGTATATTATTCCCCTTCCATATGCACACATGAGAACTCAGGCAAGAGCCGTAACTTCAAACTGACAGGAAGAAGGTTGAAATACTGGCTCCTCTATCCAAACCTATATCCCCTGATACTCTGCTTGCAGGAACACTGCTCTGGGAAGGTATTGCCACTGCCCATGGGTCAAGAGACTTACAGTTCATGGCTTACAATTGCAGAGAAACAATTGAGGAAACCAGATGTACAAAATGTGGCTTGAAGGAAGAATGGGTCAAGATGTGTATCTGGATGATCCTAAGTTTTCTGGTCCGGAAGACTGATATTACTACGGCTGTGTAGGACAGAAACAGAAAAACAAGATATTGGTAAAGCCTGTGCGCATTGAGCTAGAGGCTCTTGAGACATCTTGATAGAGATTTCCGGGAGTTGGTGGCTAATATGGGGCAACTCAAGACAGCAGGACTCCTGCTTTGGAGTAGAATGAGCAGGCTCGCATATCCACTCCTCTGCTTGCCTCTCAGTGTTCTGAGTGAAATAAGGGTTATAATAGGAATCCACAGCTCTGTGTCTCTCCACTGGGCAAAGCAAATGACCTCAAGCAAGAGAGGGATCAACAGCGTTTGACTGGCACCTCTAGAGGACAGGTGAAGAGGTTCAGGCTGAGTTTATTGACTAAGACTGTAAGATGGAGCCAGAGACTGAGATGTAACAGAGGCAGAAGTGGGGTTCAAAGAAAACAGGTATCTCGTGGTGATAGGGTTGACACCCAGTGAAACCTGAAACTGGAGAGACCACAGTTGCTAGGGTCACAGTTCCGTATTTTGAAAAGCACATATGTAAAATTGTCAAAGAGCAAAGTTAATCAATATTGAAAAGATATAAAGATTCTCTAAGACAAGCTAGAGTACAGTCTCAGTTCAGCTATGAGGAACGTAGCCCTCCTTTGATGGAAGGCTGTATTTCTGTTCTTTCCCCTGCCTATGTGACACCATGTCCAATAGAAACCCCTGTGTCCAGACTTTGGCTTGTTAGTAGCTTGACTATAAAGCTATTTCTGGATCTTTAATGGACTTCTTATAATCTAATACTCGGCTGAGTCATGTAAGTTCATGTTAGATCTGGGTTGGCCCAGACAGTTTAATCTCCAATCTTTAGACAGGCTGTGAGTTAACCACCCATGCACAAACTAGTTTGCTAGCTGTAGAGGGTAGCAATGAGTCCAAATCACCAAAATGAACCTCAGCCAAACTACATCTTCCTACCACCAAACTGTCTATCTCTCACTGCCTGATCAAGAAGAGATGGGGCGCACCAGAGGAGTGGTTGTGTGTGCAGCTTCCCTGTTATCCATCCAACTCCTTCTTGCCTTCAAGTGGCTTCATCTGCTGAGAAGTCCTCTCAGAGTCTCCCCTCTCCTATTCTGTGAAAGGATCCATTCGCCCCCCCCCAGTACTTAGCAACTGTCTACCACACAGTCAGTCCTTAGTATATATGTTTAAAATAAATGAATGAGTTGAATGATGGTCCTCTCTCATTGCTCCTTCATTGAAGCTTGCCTCCCCCCAAACTACTATGTGTCCACCCAAACCTTCCTACTCCTTTGCAGTGGCTGCGTCTCTCTTTGGACTCTGTCACGTCGCGTCCGATATGATCTCAGGTGCTCATTGGCCAGCCCTAGCTAGTCTGGCTAACGTGTGGATTCTTCAGGCCCACTTTAGATGGCTCTTCTTTGATAATGCCTGTCTGGTTACTTCTTTCCCTCCATGCTTCTCTTATAGGTAGCCTCACTCAATCTTCTCCAATAAATGTCAGCTACCTCTTTTTTTGTGCTTGGGTCCATCTCAGTTCTGAGCCCCTGAGCTCAGGGGTTGTCTCCAGGTAGGGCACTAAAAAAAAATAATGTTGGTCAAATTTGGCAGGAATCCAGGCACTGAATGTGCCCTCTGCTCTCTAGTTTCCTCGGCTGTGAAATGGGTTCGTCAGAGCCTCAGCCTACTGCGGGTGCCATGGTAACAGAATGAGTTACCTGAAAAAACAGTCAGAACAGTGACTGAAATGTTTAAATGCCATGATGATGGCAATTATTCCTCATGATTGGGTTGTCAGAGCCAGATCCATAACATATGCTCAGTGAATGAGGGAGGCAAATTGAGAACTTGAATCCTTGTGCTTGCCCAACATGACCAAATGCTCTCCCTTCTGACATCCCACCAGCAATCGATATTCCAGAAGGCTCTAACTGTGGCAGTTCCTATCACTAGGTGCCTTGTTTATGTAAGCCAGCGGCTGGATTTTGAGAGTAGAGAAACTTTATTTCTGTGGGTCTACTTAATAAACGCCAAAGACTTGGCAGTGTTTAAAAGTTAATTAGGAGTGATGTATACTTCTTTACTGGAAGTCAATGCACATAAAACCGGCCCTCACCAAAAGGAAGACTGGACTTTAAATCAAGGCACTCAAATTTAAATAATATTCATAAGTGTTGCCCTATTTTGTAGTTTTAAGACTCCTGTAACAATAAAATGTAAAAGGCGATTGCATAAGCTGCAAGGGTCACATGCAAAGCTTTTTGATCTTCATTGCTCATCATCAGGGCAAACCTGTGATTTAAAAGATGCGGTTTTGGCTCATGATCCAACTCCAAAGATGGGAGCACAAGCTGCTCCAAAGCAGCTAAAGAATAAAAGCAAGCAATCAGGGAAGGAACCACTTAAAAAAAATAAAACAAACAAACAAAAAACAGTTGTTGTTTTTTTTTTTAAAATAAAAATATAAAATACATCCATGGACTCTAAGAAGGCTTCATTTCAGCCTAGGGGCCTGACAGTTGGCTCTGGGCTCTCAAATACCCAGTAAGTACTGTCATTGATTTAATCTCTCCCTGGCTTTCCTTATCACACATTCTAGGCAAATATACTTCTGCCCAGTTGTTTCATAGGTAAACTCGTAACCTTCTTCAATTCTGCACCATTCACACGCATATGCAAACCATTTGATTTGGCTCCTCACACCAGCTCTTGTCCAAGACACCTCTCTATAGGCGATTTGAGTTGATTTCTAAAAACTATTCAGACTTTGTTAGTTGTTTTCCTGATGTTTAGATAGAAACCCTGACCAAGATGACTGAAGTAAGGAAGAGTTTATTGTGACTTACCATGGGGCGGAGGATGTAAGAGGATGGGGACTCACGGCAGCAGGCAGCAAGCAGCAGGTCCAGGATCCCAGGACCAGGATGCTGAGAGCCCACATGCACATGCAAGCCAGAAGCAGAGAAAGCAGGCCAGCAGCCGGCTTTTACACACAAAATTCACCCCCAGCACATACTTCCTCCAGCTGGGTTGCCCCACCTAAACCTCCTGAAACAGAGTCACCAACCAGGAATCAAGGGTTCCAAGGCCCCAAACTATAGGAGGCATTTCTTTCATTCAAACTACATAGATGTCATTAACAGGAAAGTAGCTAGCTAAATGAAACGAATTAGCTTATCTCAGGACCTCATCATACCAACTCCAAATGACGACGTAGATTCTGTAGAGCTCGTCAGTGACATCCGTTTCCCTTGCGTGAAGCAGGTTTATAAACATCCCTGTGGGCTATGCATTTGCTGTGACCACAAGGGAATGATGAGTTAAAGATGCAGAAACTTAATGGGCGCCGATTTAACAAGAGACTTCAAACACCTGCGAATTACCATCTTCCACGGCAGGAGCCTCTGAAGTTACTATTAAGGGAAATTAGTATCCATTTAACTGTCACCCAAATTGGAGAAAATATACAGCTCAAAAATGATCACACAGAGGCAAGCATTGGGCCTTAAACAGTGTATTGGGCTGCTCCATTTTGCCATACGCTTAAATTGTTGTGTTTATGGCACTTAGCTTCAGGAGAGCATTCAAATAGAGATGAAAAGACATCTTTCGATTCATTAATTTAAGTAGATAACAGATTGCTTTGTGGATCAGAGTCTACAAAAACTATATTCTGAAGATTAATTTTAATTGTAATGCTTGGGGAAAAATAACTGAAAGTAGAGATAACTGTTTTCGGCCTCTTTTAAGCTTGGGAAAACTGCAGATCTCAGTTTGTACACAGTTCAGTCCAGAACCTCAAAGTCACATACGTCTGTTCAAGTTTCCTTAGCATCCCACTAAACAGAGCTGAGTGAAGTCAATTTTCAATACGATATTTTATTGAATTCTCTCTGGGCCATATCGTGTTTCTAATACGTTGTCATTTTAGCAGTCAGTCAACACCAAGAGCACGAACGATGCTTTTTTTTTTTCTTTCAATAATGTTCTTTTCGTGCCAGGTCTTTGAATGTTGGTCTAGGTTCTCTGTTTAAAGTCCCAGTTACCCTTCCAGCGATGTGATAAATAACATGAGCAGAAGTGGTGCAGGGGAGAAAGGGAATTCTTGGGCTTCTACCTCCCGAGGGGAGAGTGTCCGTCGTGGGTGGAGAGGGACAGCGCTGGAGCATGAGGCCAGTCGGGCAATCAGGAAGCCAAATGGTCGCATTTCATCTGCATAGTAAACAGACAGAGAAGAGGATATGGAGCCCACTGTACAATTACTCCTCAGTGACGTGCTTCCTCCAGCAAGGCTCCACTCCATTACCTTCCCAAACAGCACCACCAACAGGAGTCGGAGTGCTCAGACACATGAACCTGATGGGAGTATTCGCATTCAAACCACAGGTACATATTACCCATCTGAGCATCCATTTTTAAAGTGTTCCCTAGTCATTGGCAGCAAACAGGTGTACAGGAGACATACTCGTTCTTGGAGTCTATGAGAACAGCTATATATTTTGAAAGGAGGATGAAGGGGCCAGCCACCGAATGCCCGCCCTCACGGAGGGTGAACTCAGAAGTCATTTCTCCAATCTCCCAGTGGCACTGCGATCCTAGAAGATCTTAGTCCCATTTCACACATTGTAATAGTACCAAAGAGTTCCACAGTAGCCTGGAATGGAGTATAGCAAAAGTTGATTTATTTGGGGATAAACTCACAGTAAGGGTAGCAAACCACAGTCCTCTGTGTGCGCTGGGAACTGCAACCAAATCGAGCAGAAAAGGGGGGCTGTGCACGCTCTTCATCTGTGCTTATAGTACATGAGACCATGCCCAAAGTGGACCGGTATCTTAAAGGCTATTGGCTGAAGGAGTTTCCACAGTACCGGGGCACATATGGAAGTAGTTCTCAGAGGATTAAGCATCTGTCTTTCTCTGGTGTTGGGTGGTAGAACCAGGATGCAATCTGAGTCTTCTGGTTGAACATACTCACTGCTGTTTCTGTAGTGCTGACATCTTCGGCATCTCCACGGCTCTTCTGCCAGCCAGTGAACACTAGAGAGGGACACAGGGAAATGGAAAGGCCTTGAGGAATAAATATGAATCCAGAATTGAGCAGAGCCCCTAAAGAACATTTTAGGCTTATGAACAAGTCTTGTGTTGTTAGGACACTTTTGAAAAATCTTTCCCCATGAATAGAACCTTAGGGCAATCCTTGTAATAGCATAGGCTTCTTATAGAAATGCTTCTGAGTCAGAAACTTTATTCATCTTCAGAGCTAAGTCTGGGGAAAAGGCCTCCCATCTATCATTTACATCTAATCTTATAAACTCTAATTTCCCATTTTATTTTCCTGTGCACTGTCTGATTCAATCCTCACAAGCAATGTCCTGGGGCAGCCTCTGCTCTTCCTGTTTATGTCAGGGATCTGAGACCCGTAGACCTGAGGTCTTGAGTCACGACTGGTCATTGGCATCCCCTATATTCAAACCAGCAGTGATTTCCAAAGTCATTGTTCTGACCTTTGTTAGATTCCCCAGCAGCCACATGGGCTTTGAAGTTAATGGAAAATGGGGCTGTGAGAGGTGAAGCTTCCCTCCCTGCCTGGTAAAATAGGACAAGCAGATAAAAAGACACATTCGCCAGGCTCTCCCATGCACTCCCACTCTGCCAACTTCCAAAGCAACTATAAGTGAATCACTGAGGACATCTGAGCATGGAGACAATGACCCCTTCAGAGGACTTCTTCCTTCCGACTCCTAGGATGTTCATCGGAGGGTTCTGCCCACTGAGAGCTACGTTTGCAGTAAATGCAAAGGTGCTCTTCTCAGATATGGCAGGGAGAAAGTTCAAGGTGGATAGAAGAGGAAGAAAAAAAAAACATTCCCAAAATGAGCTTGCTCCTGAGAAAACCTCAGATAGGTGGCTGAGCCCTGTGCTGTCCCCTGTGCTGTGGGGTGATGCTGTCCCC
>LOJH01019345.1:0-16420 GCA_001685095.1 Ellobius talpinus | reverse complement strand
AACCACATGGTGGCTCACAACCATCTGTAATTAGATCTGATGCCCTCTTCTGGCGTGCGGGCATACATGTAGGCAGAACAGTGTAAACATAATGAATAAATAAATAAATTTAAAAAAATGAAGTAGAGCTAGGACTGGGGAGATAGCATAGTGTGCAAGCTTAAGGACCTGAGTTTGAATCCCCACGCCTACATAAAAAGCTCAAATCTTCAGTTGTAAGAGTACTCCTCACCCCTCATCAAGGAAACTTCTCTTTGCAACCGACAGAGACAATTACATAAAACACAACCAATCAAAACACAGAGCTGTGAAACCCAGTCACAATGGACGTATCTACAATATAACTCCCACACGTAAGGCTCAGGAAACATTGTGCAAGACAGGACAGAAAGATTGTAAAGACCAGAGGATCAGGGAGCTTGCTATGAGACAATGTCTCCTAGTAATGTCAGAAACTGCACGCATGAAGTCTCACGAGCACAACTGCCCAAAAGTGAGCTCTAAAAGGACAACAGAGACACGAATGGCCTCAACCTACACAAAGAACTGCAGCTAACTAAAGAATGCTGAAAATGGGGCAAATCTCCTTCCCCAGAAAAGAGCACACCAATAGGCTGTCTAGTGCCAAGTGACTAGCCCTGGAAACACACATACAAGGAATACTGTACAGAATGAGCACATTCTACTTAGGAGTCTCTCTCTCTCTCTCTCTCTCTCTGTATGTGTGTGTATCTATGTGTGTGTGTATGTGTGTGTATTTCTTTGTGTGTTTCTCTGTGTGTCTGTGTGTATATCTCCGTGTGTGTGTATGTGTGTGTTTGTAACAATTATTAATGGGGATAAAAGACCATGAATTGGAAAGCAAGCAAGGAAGGGTATAAGGGAATGTCTGGGAGAAGGAAAGGGAAGGGAGAAATGATTCATGTGAATTCATTATATGATAATCTCTAAAGTAAGTAAATAAAGGCTGGGTGTGGATGTGACCCCAGTGTAGAGACTGGGAGCTCACTGGCCAGCAAGCTTAGACGGGAGAGAGTGACAGAGGAAAACATGTCCTCCCCTGCTCTCCAAGTGTGTGGGCAGTGACACACTCCCCTGTCCACTCATGTGCATGCAACACACACATGCACAGTCTTTAAAAAGAGAAGGAATGATATTTAGGGAGTGGCTACAGGAAGGACATACACTGTCTAGTTGAATTCTCCCACTCGGCCCTTTCCTCTGAGGAAGGAACTGAGAAGGCCAACTGTGGTGGCATACACCTGTGAACCCTTCACTAGAGAAACTGAAGCAGAACAGTAAATTCCAGGCCAGCCTGGGATGCAGCAAGATACCAAGACTCTGTCTCCAAAAGGAGAGAAGGGGCGTTGACTGGCAATGTCCCCAGGCCCTACTCCTGGCAGACCAAAGCAGCAAGCATCCCCCATCCATGTTCCCAGCCCCTTCTTAGAGACTGTTTGGTGTATACAGCTTAAATACCAGCAATCCCAGCAGGGCACGGTTCACCAAGCCAGCTCATTTATTCATTAATTTGCTTTCCATATTTCCAAACAGAGGTGGCTGCAGGCGGGGCGAATCAATATTGCACTCTGTGATTCATCTTCGTTCCTGCCACCTCCTGCAACCAGCCCCTTACACAGCTCCTCCGAGGGCCCTGAGCGCTGACGAATGGGATTCTCTGAGGCAGCCACGCCACGTTAGCAGATTAAATCATTAATATCTGCATCGGTCATTTTTACGAGCCTCCCTTACCCCAGACTCTGCCGCCCTGTTTAGAGACCTGTGCAGACATGCTGAGGACAGAATTGCCACTTCTGTGGCATGATTGGTTGTGAGAGTCGAAATATTGATTTTTCTCTTCTGCATTTCTAAAAGCAGGTATATTACCCACGGTTGCAGAAACTATTGAAACGAGGTCTGAATTCTTACTCCCTGACCCCACCCACACCCTATGCCACAGGGTTTTTCGAGAGAGAAGAAAATGGTCTTGGAGTTACAGCTTCAAGTTAAGGCCCATGGGATTGTGGCTGGGGTCCACACCGAGACTCTCAGCCCTCCCAACCACCCACAGACATGTCAGAGGCCTGTGTTTGTTCCCCTAGCACTCATAGGGTTGATGCTTTATCGGCTACAGACTTCCAGAAATGAGTATTTTTCTGGTTTTCTAAAATTGTAGTACCCATAAATTGGGCATTCCATCTGTGGAAACTATGTTGAGGCCATAACGGTGGAGCCTTCAAGGTGGAATAAGTGGGAAGAGCAGCTGAAGTGGCCTGGTTGGGAAAGGGTCTGCCACTGCAATCATTGGGACCTGAGTTCCATCTCCAGCAATCACATGGAAGTCAGTCATGGTGGGTCACCCCTGGAAGTTCTGGAAGTGGGGAGAGGAGAAAGGGGGAGGGAGACTCACAGTGTCATCACCGGCCAGTCATCAGGCCACCAGGAAACTCTGGGTTCAGTGAGAAACACTACCTCAAAATCCAATGTATGTACTTGGGAGTCATCCTCCCATGTCCCACCACCCTTCCCTTCCGAGATTCTCCCTGTCCCCTGTCCCTGGACACCTTCACATCTACTTTCAGGTCACATATACATGCATGACTGTCACCTAGCCGGAAGGTTTTTTTCTCTCTTAAACCCTAAAAATGCTGTCCTTGAGGTTTTGGGTTTTTTAAGAAAAAAAAGCTGTCAAAATGTGTGACATCATCTGCTAGATATGAACATATAAAATAATATATCATTACATGTTAGCATAGGTAATCTTCTACAACAAAAAAAAATAAACATGGTCCTCATTCTCCCTCCCTCTAAATTAGGCATTAGGCACTGCCAGGCAGGCAGGACAGGAAAAAGCTCCCCCCCGCCCCGTGGAACCAAGAGAAGGGCCAAGCCTTCTCCAAGGAAGCTACCCTGGAGTCACTAAGGCAGACATAGAGAAGAAATCTAACAGTAGAGGCAACGTTTAATGTTCTACAAGGAGCTCCTGGTATCACCCCACCCCACCCCATGCCTCCCTATCTACCACTCCCCTTTAATTTCCTGGGCTAGTCCCCCCCCACACTGCCCCAGGCATATGGACCTCTGTCCTCTTCCTCACACAGCCAAGCTCATTACAGAGTCCTTGTTCATCTGGCCCCTCTGCCTGGATTCTGAGAGTTCACATGGAGCAGAAACTGAGGCCATTCTGAGCCAGCCAAGCCCAAACCAGTCTACCCACTGTGACCTCAGGAAGTTCAGGCAAGATCCTTCAAACCTGCTCCATGCCAGCAGACTGCCCCAAGCAAGTGATAGACTCACAAGGGGTTTAAGTCACTTCACTGCTGAGTTCCTTCTTACACAGCAATAGCTAGCTGATACAGACACTCCGCTACTCATTTGCAATGGAGCTCTCATAGAAGCATTTCCTCTGTACATTCCTCATCAGAAAAACAAGAGAGTTGGAAATTTTAGTCTGCTTTTGCCTGGCATTTCAGCAGTCAGTGCTTAACTCTGTGGCTTAGCCTTTGAAACTCTCTCCCCTTGGCTTGTAGGACACTCTGTGCCTTAGTTTCTTTTCCTGACACTGTGACAAAAGACTGATAAAAAAAAAATCTGAAGCCCAAAGGGTTTCTCACGGCTCACAGTCAGAGGTCCATTGTGGCAGAAGAGTTCTTAAAGAAGGATGTCCTGTGGTCACATCATTGCATCCACAATCATGAAACAGAGAATGGTGAGCGCTTGTTCTCAGTTTGCTTTCTCCATTGTATACACCTGGAAGACTGCAACCCAGGGAATGCATACCCCACAGTAGGCAGGTCTTACCACCTCAACTAACCTAGTCAAGATCATCCACAAGGACATGCCCAGACTGTGAGGCTGGAGACAGGAGGGTACCCAGAGTTTGAAGATCAGTCTATTCAATCAGTGGGCTCCAGGTTTAATGAAAGACCCTGCCTCAAAAATAAGGTAGAGTGACTGGGGAAGACATGCAACCTCAACTTCTGGCTTCCACAGAATGCTCACACAAGGACAGATGGACAGGGGCACACAGGGAGACACACACATCTACAACACAAAGGAAAAAGAAAATATCCCCTCAAACTAATTTAACTTGGATTCTCTCCTGGCTAGAAGCCAAAGGTGGGCACACATCTCTGGGTCACTCAGGTACCTGATAACTTCAAATACTGTTAATTCTGGCAACTTGCTTGTTCTTTCTCTCAGTATTTTCATTATTTTTGCATAGCCATAACCAGAATATTTAAAGAAAAAGTTAGTAACTAAGGATTTAGGCCAGTTCATAGCTATAATGACAGGCTTAAGAACTGGAGCAGGAAGAACTCCAGGCTAGCCTGAGCTACAGCATGAGATCCTGTCTCAAACAAAAAGATTTTTAAAGAAGAGGAGGAAGAAGAGGCTCTTCCAGTGTTTTCAAGATTTCCAAGTCCAAGTGCAGTCCTTGGCATCACAGATTCTGGGACTGTGGTGAAAAAGAACATCATGGTTGTGGACGTGTGTAAGATGCTGTCCCCGTCGTGGCAAACTAAATGTAGAGGATGAAGAAGGGATTGGGGACCAAGTTTGAGCAACTTCTGCATGAACTTGGACCCCAACAAAAACCTATCATTTCCTCTAAGGTCACCAATTCCACCTCTTCATGAACCACTATTCTCTTCATCTCCAACCTCTCCCCCATCCTCACGGCTCAGTCCTGATGAAGGGGCTCCTCTGTAAAACACAAGCTAAGTCCCCCTACAGCTGGGCCCTCCACACCCCAGACCACAGACATCTCCCTAGGCTCTTACCATTTCATCACTTCATCCAGCTTCTAAGAGTTATGGGGGTCTTGGGTGAGAAGTGGTTGTCCAGGGTTAGCACTGAAGTCATCCCAGGGGGACAGACAGTTAAACTGAAGGTCTTAGAAAGACTCAGACAGGAGGTGGGAGAGGCCGTTGGAGGGTGAGGGGCACTGACAGAGAGACAGCTACTGATCTGGGGTGAAAGGAGTAGAGATCAGCAGGGCTCTGGACACCAAGTAACCGTTAGAACTCCGCCTGAGGGCAGTTACACATCCTGAGGGCAGTTACTGACCAAAGGCAGTTACAGGCCCCTAGAGCAGTTAGAGAACCGAGGGCCTTTAGAGACCGGGGGCAACGGACAGGGAAGGTCACTGAGAAGCACCAGGCGTTGAAAAACATTGTAACAACAGCTCCTATCTGCTTAATCAGAGATGGTGAGGGGGGATCCGGGTTTGTTTATAGGCTCCAGACCCCCGTCTTACCTCACTGTGTGTATAGACTATACCCTTGCCTTAGACTTTGCAACAGTTGCAATCACCTCCAGAGGGGGGGAGGGGAACAACAACCAAGGAGCAGCCCCTTTTTTCCAAGCTCCTCTGACCCTCCTTTACACACACCATCCACTTTATTTCTTTTGCCTGGTGCTTTCCCTGAGGAGGTGTGAACATATCTGTTCACCCCAGATTAGGCACTAACACCAGACGGTAGAAATAATTTCACCTAGCTTGGTAAACCAATAAACCTATAGGGGTTACTTACTAAGTGTGAAAAGTCCACTCCCAAACCTGTATCCCTAGAGCTGCCTGTTGAGTGTGCAGGCCAGCTCCTGAGAGTCTCCGCCCCTCTGTATAACCTCTGTGTAACCTCGGGGAGGGTGCTTGAGTGTATTGTGACTTTCTCAGCTTCTAGAATAAGTTCTTCAAGTGTTTTGGTTTTCCTGAGCCTCCTTCTGTGTGGGGGGAGGGGGTGCTTGAGGTGGGTTCAATTCAAATAAACAGTACACCACACCTGAGAGCTTGCCTTGCCACCAGACCCCATCCTGAGAGCTAATGTATGTCCAGTGCCAGGGACAGAACCCCAACCAGTGGCCAGCTGCTGGGACTTGGACAAGTCTCACAAGGGGATCACCTCTGAGTACATCCTCCACACATCTGGAGGGGTTGTCCAGGAAGATGAATCTCCACTTGGGCACTAGTTGATCACTAGCTGACCATCCTGTGTTTCGTAGATTTCCTTTTCTGTTTCACTTCTCCCCACCCCCTGTGGTGATGGGGGGTCACTGGCCACCTGCAAACTAACTGTATTCCATCCTGTTTCACCATCTGATTGTGAGGGATCAGAATGCCCTGGAGCCCTCATCTCCTCTAAGGGTACATGTCTTCCACCCATTCATGCCCATGCCCTCTCTCCAGTGTGCTGAAACTTGCTGCCTTCAGTGGCTCACCCAAACTGACTTTTAAGGATGTGAATACAATCTTTCCTTTTGTTTGATTTCCCTACAACGTTCAGTATGTGCCACACTCCTCTCGGAGCTCTGGTCACCCTCTCAGCTCTTCGGCCTGCCATCCCTCCCCCGCATACTCTAACTACCCTTTCAATGTTGATTCTCCTAAAGGCTCCCCACCCTTGGCCTTCCTCTTTGGAGCTTATACCCTCCTTAAGGATACTACCTTCCCAGTATGAGTCACAGGTGGCTCCCCACCACCTTGTCCGTATCGAGCGGGGTCCCAAACACCAAATCATGATTCTAGCTGTCAATCAAATCCCTCTTGCTCTTTTCTGACTAACGTTGCAACCATCCCCCCAGTCACCTAAGTGACCCCACTCCCCACCTTGACCAGCACACACACCGTGATTTGAATATTAGCTGTTCCCTCATAGGTCCATGTGTCAAAGGCTTGAAGTCTGGATAGCTGTGCTTTTTGGGGAGGTTCTGGAAACTTCAAGAAGCCATCTAGAGGAATTAGGTCACATGAGGCACAGCTTAAACCTGTAACCCAGGTACTACCAGGGGACTGAAACTCCTTGGCCACACACCCCTGTAACCGTGAGCACACTCTAACCTGGAGAATCAGGATTCTTCATCCCAGCAAGCCTAGCACCCAGCACAGTGTGGCCTGCCTTAAACTAGGTACAGGTTTGTTGAGTGAATTATCTCTATTCCATGGCCATGGGAACTTTGTCATCTTTCTGTTTCCCCATCTACTTCCTCTCTTTTGGTGCCATGGCATATAGTAAATGCCCAATAAATAGATATTTGTTGGGTGAATCAGTACAGAGAGGACAGAGAATCAAGCATCCACCTAGCCCTCGTTTTCATAGGTAAGCTCTAGGGGAATAGAGACAAATCAAAGTGAACTTCCTACAGTTTTGCTAAAATGGAATTTGCCAAAGACGTGCTGAAAAATGGATTTAATTAGGCTTGTTAATAGGCGCGTCATTGGTGGCAAAGATTTAAAGCTGAGGCCAGAAAAAGGTATCGATAATTTTTACCGTTTTAAATTATATAGGAGGTTATTTCTCACTCTTGACTTAATTATAAGAATGTGTCTCGACAAAAACCTCGGCTTTAGAGAGAACAAAAGGTCTGAAGCGAAGCATCCAAGGCAGCAGAGCAGGGAAGCAACTGATGGGTCCAGGGTGCCCACCACGGTGAGAGCATGACATGTCGGGCCACACAACCAGAACTAGTTAAGCTAATGACTGTCACTAAAACCCAAGTGGCTCTTAATTGCAAGAGCCATCAGTAGAGAGGAGGTACTGTTGCAATTAAGTGGAGGGACCTGGAGGCCTTGGGACTGTGGATCTCTTACCCCCTCTCTTTACATTCAATATCTAAATTCAAATCTGCTGCAGCACCAGGCCCTGGTAAGGACACTCACTTGCTCTTCACTTGTTAGCACCAGAAAGCACAACTACCCCCAAATTACATTGATCGGATTGAGGCTCTGGCTTCCTTCAGATACAAAGAATATTAAACAGCCATGGGGTGCAGAAATCTCTGCTTTCTGGGAGTGATCTTATGTCACAGAGTGGCATTCATTGTAGTAATCTGTACTGACTGTTGCTCCACGACACTGTGTGATCTACACAGAGGAGTAGGGTGAAGCAAGAAAGAAAACTTTTCAGAGAGCACCAAAAATCAAGCAACCAAAATAATAAGTACTTTAATATAATACTGTTAATAGTAAAAATCAATTTTAAATCTCCACAGTGGCCTGGTGGGGTGGCATACACCTGTGATACCAACACTCAGGAAGCAAGAGGCAGGAGGAGCCCTAGCTTGTGGGTAGCCTAAACTACATAGTGACCTCCATCGTGAGCTCAAGACTGTCCTGGTCCAACTGGATTATATAACAAGAATTTTTCTCAAAAATATACATCTGTATACATCCACAATGAGCAAGATGCAGAACATTTCACTATGGCACACGGGCCTGCGCTTATGAGGTCCACCTGCCCTCTCCCTTCAGCTGAGCACCGAGGATACAGCAGGGAACTGGCCCCACAGTTCCAGGGCTAAGAGGAGAAAATGAAAATGAAGTATCAGGGAAAGCATGGAGGGAGGTGAGAAACGCTGCAGAATCAAAGAAAGCGGTGAGAGAGGTGGCTGCACTGACCTCTGCATGCCCTTCCCCAGCCCAGACTTCTTGCCTTCTTTTCTAAAGAAAGGATTTGTAACGTTTTCTCAAATCCATGATCTAAAACCTGAAAACATTTCTGAAACGGGGGCTCATTTTCTTACTTTGGCTCAAGTTCCTGATGGGTCTTGATCCACTTCTACCTGCCAGGCCCCTCAAGCTCCCCCAAACAATGCTACCAGCTGGAAACAAAGGTTCAAAGCATAAGCCTGGGGGGGTGAGGGGGACTGGGAGGCAATCTCAGATTCAAACTGTGCAAAAGGGGCAGAGACTCCAGGGCAGAGACTCCAGGGGCAGAGACTCCCACTGTCACCCAGTTGCACTCTACCCCTTGCTCTGACAATGAGGTGTGAGATACGGAAATAGTGGTAGACTAGACTGCAGAAGTTCAGGAGCAGCACGCTTTCTATTTCCCTGACAGCCGATTTCATGGACCACAGAGACAGATGCAAGCACAGCTGCTTATCCAACGGAGAAAAGAACAGATTCATTTTCATTCCTTAACACCTGTTGTGACCTATTCTCTGTCGATTCCTTCCTTTCGAGGCTACAGCTCTTCCTAGGACTTTCAATTTAGCCAAAGACAGAAAACAGGCCCTAATGACAGGCTGTCCTGCCAGGAGGGTGCAAGGAGCCCAATGGCTGCTGCCTCACCAGTAATAAGTCCAAAAGAGAGAGACTATGTCACCTCATCTGAATTAAACAGCTGAACTATCATCCGGGACCATTAAAAAAGGAACGAGTGTGCTGGAAGGCATCTAAGTGCTCTGTGCCTAGCACCCCCAAAAAGCTTCAGGATCCAGGGGGGTTTACGTCCTCATTTTCTGCCAATAATTCTACATCTTTGCAAACCCAGAGGGATAATTTGATGAAATGGCCCCTTGAGCTCCTAGATACCAGGACAGGCCACAAGTAAGGAAGTCTGAAGCCCTTGAGAAGCATGGGACACACAAAGCAGAGAGGGAACACAGAGTAGAGAAGGGGGACACAGAGCAGAGGGAGGACAGAGAGCAGAGGGGGCAGATATAGGGGGGAGACACAAGGCAAAGAGGGAAACAAAGCAGATCGGGGACAGAGAGCAGAGGGGGGAGAGAACGGGGGGAGACACAGAGCAGAGGGGGAGAGAACACGGGGTAGACACAGAACTGAGGAGGGGGACAGAGAGCAGAGGGGGGAGAGAATGGGGGAGACACAGAACTGAGGAGGGGGGACATAGAGTGGAGAAGAGGACACAGAACAGAGGGGGGACACAGAGCAGAGAGGGAAACACAAAGCAGAGGGGGGACACAGAGCCATGGGGGGAGAGAACAGGGGAGACACAGAGCAGAGGCAGGACAGACACAGAACTGAGGGGGGGGGACATAGAATGGGGAAAAGGACACAGAACAGAGGGGGGACACCAAGCAGATATCCAAGTGAGTCTGGGGGCTGTGTGATGATTAACTGCCCCCTGGAGATGTTTTCTCCTCTATAGATGATCAGGGATGCTCCCCATCTGCACCCCAAAGGTAACATCTCTTAGGAGGAATTCTGGGTGGCAGAGACCCAGACGCCTGCAGCACCTGAGCAACTGCCCCCCATCCCATCCTGCCCTTCCAGGATACTGTGGTCTCTCCTCAATAACTGGTACTGCTGTGTGTAGGATACTGAGGTCTCTCCTCAATAACTGGCACTACCGTGTGTGGCCTGACCAGGCTCCACCTCTCTGAGAATCTCCTCAACCTTTGCCTCCTCAACAGGGTCACTAGAGAGGTGCTGGATCCTAACCCTGCTGCATACAGGCCACGGACTCCTTACTCAGGTGAAATGCAGCCCTGCTTTCTCATTCAACCCAGCCCAAATGAACAAATCCAATCTGCCCTAGACTGCCCACAAAGAGTGCTAAAGACAGGGGCAGCCAAGCCATCCTCAGGTTATCCACTCAGCAAGTGCCGCAGAAGTTGCAGAAGGCTGACGCCTCTCCTAGGCAACGGGAGCACAGCAGGGACAGTGGGCACACTCCCTCAGAGGCTCAAGGGTGTAACAACTCACACTGAGCAGGCCTGCCTGTCTTACAAAGGAAGAAGCTAAAGCTGAGATGGATGAGAATTTACTCATATGACACAACTGGATTTAACTCTAAATTCCACATCAAACTCCACACTGTGGAGCCTGCCACAAAGCCTGCTGGGAACAGAGATACTGGGGCCTCCATCTGCTGCAAGCTAAGAGTCATCTAAAACAGAGCAGCCTCTCTCACTATTTGGTCTACCTCACTGGTTCTCTCACTGGTGGGTGTCTCAGTGTGAGGAGAACCATCAGATATGTTAGTTCTTCAGAGGCATCTTGTGTACAGACGGCCTTCCTCACACTGGGGTGAGTGACTTGTAGCTCTATTCAGAACTGTCTAGCTTTATAACTTAAAGATCTATATTCTAGACACCTCCCAACTGTGCTAAACGAAAAAAATTAGCCTGATCCTAAGTGTTCACCCCTTTGTGTGTCCTGTGCTGGACCATCAGCTGGCCAGAGTGGCTGCTCTCTCTCTTCAGTCCTCTGAGATACACTAGGACAGTCCATGTGTCTTGCCTGAAGTGGACATGGGAGACAGACACGGTATATCCACCTATGGGAGGTGTAGCATCTCTGGGCCTGAATCCCAAACCCAGCAATGGGAGGTAGAGCTTCCTGGGAAGACTTCACATCCTGGGGTCACAAACCATGGCCCCGACCCTAGCAGCCTGGGTCAGATGTTTCACACCATCTCCCCAGCCTTGTGCTTCCGCGGGGCCTGCTGTGCCCTTGACACAGTACAACACGGAGTCCTGACATTTGGCATTTATTGAGTGTCTTCTGTATACCATGACTGGCCTCATAAAACCCCTTACCACAACCTACAGCAGTCAGTCCATCATTCACAGAGAAGACAACTCCAGCAGACTCCTCTGGTGTTCTGTGTGTGACCTTCAGGGTCAGAGTCTGAGGGTCCCGGGATCCTGCCTGATGCCTTCTGACCTAACCTATATCTGCCTCCAGACCTCCTCTGATGTCACCCAAGCATACTCAGAAAAAGCCAGAAATCCAGTAGGTCCCTCCATGGGAACAGCCACAGTGGGCAGCATCCAGGTCAATGAGGCACCTCCCACAGTTCTCTGAGGTCCCACAGGACCAGGCTCTTGTAGCATATGCTCCTCCCTAAGGTCCCTTCCTGGCTTTCCTCCTCTCCTGCCTTGCTTACTGGACCTCTTGGGATCAATTCCCATATAAACTTCTGGTTCCAAGCCCTTCTCCCAAGCAAGCTTTTTAGTGACTCCAAACAAAGACCAAAAGAGTAGAAAGCTTGCCCAAAATTACATGCTTCTAAGTGTCAGAATCGCGAGTTGAACTTGGACCTGTGGCTGCATAGGAGCAAACTCCCATTTACCCTGCTGTACAGGCAGGCCTTGTGACCATCCATGTACAGCATCACACCTTGATCCCTCGTTCCCTTTCCTTGTAGATTTTTCCTTATAGCTATTTCCCTTCCAATAGCTCTGTCCCCTTTTCCCGTTCCCACCTCCACATCTACAGAGAATCCGTAATTGAGAGCATGGAAGAATGACAAGGCTCAGGGCATGCTAGGCTGCAGGATGATCCTTAAAGAAGAATAAAGACATCCTTGGTGGCTTGTCAACCTTGAGCCTCCTCCCAGTTGCTGCTTCCCCCACCCCATTCCCATCCCTTCCCTAGTAAGTGAACTCTGTGATCTTTCATTTAGTCAAAGCTAAACATGGACACTCTGGAATGTCTTTATGACCAAATAACAGGCAGCAGACATCCTGCCCATTCCTCCCACCCCTAAGATGGACCTCATAGGACTCAGAGATGAGTCCCAAGGGATGGGAAGACATGTTTGCTGTGTGCATTCGGTACAATTAAAACAAACCGAAGCTTTGTATTCTGCTAAGGATTCTCAGAAAGCCTCAGGAAGAACTGTGGAAGGGGACACTTCAAGGAATATTTGCTTATCATGGAGAAGGAGGGAAGTGACCCCAATGCTCGTCAGTGGGATGAGTAAGTGATGGCACTCATGGATGGAGTACAGTAGTTGTCATGAGAGTGAGACGCATGTGTAAGCACTGATGATCCCATAAATGTGATAGGGAACACAATTTGCGGGAGGGTATGAAAAGGACACCATTTACATCTAGATGAATGGCAGGCAAAGCTCTCCCCTGTGGATTTGGGGGTTTCCTTTCATGCTTCAGCTATAAAGATGTGCATAATAATGCTGAGCATCGCATTTAGGGTTGCCATGGAGACACACAATCGGAGGAGTAAACAGATTGGGAGCATGTGTTAGATTACCATCACGGTGGCAAAATACCTGAGGAAAAATGCACTTTTAACCAGAAAGGGCTTCTTTGACTCATGGTTTCCATCCGTGATCCCACTGCTCGGAGCCTGTTGCTGCACCCACCAAACACTATGGTGGGAGCACGTGAAGACCTGTTTGCCTCGGAGCAGCTAGGAAACAAAGAGCTACATCGCAACAGTCCCTTCAAGGGCAGGCCTCCCAGCCCCAGGCTCAGCCCCCAGAGACTCAACCATCTTTCAGTAGCAGTGGTGGCAGGCTGACAACCAAGCCTTTGATACATGGACTTCTGGAGACATTCAGAATGCAAACCAAACAGGCATATCAGAATGCCTTTTCTTGTCCTGTGGCTTGAGTAAGTCGGGGTCTTTGCTCCTTTTACTTCTGCAAGGCACTAAGAAATGAGAAGGAAGCAGGGGTCCAGAATCCACTCATTGATGCTTGCTTCAGTGTCAAGCTGACCTGAGAGGCAACTACTGCTACAGTACCAAGATGGCGCTTATAACGCTGTGACAAGACATCTCCCAGCCTAGGCAAGTTGTCTAGGAGTGTGGGCTGCACTGTTGACTGATGGCTGGTGCTTTGTCATCTTGATACAAGCTAGAGTTACTTAGGAAGAAGAGAAATGTTCCCACCAGACTGGCCTGTAGGCAAGTATATGTGGCATTTTCTTGATTAATGATTGATGTGAGAGGGCCCAGCCTTTGTGGGTGGTGTCAGACCTGGAAAGGTGGTCCAGGGTGCTATAAGAAAACAGACTGAGCAAGCCATGGGTAGCAAACCAGTAAACAGTATTCCTCCATGGCCTCTGCTTTAGCTCCTGCCTTAAGTTCCTGCCCTGGCTTCCTTCAATGATAGACCATGCTGTAGAAATTTAAGTTGAAATAAACTCTTTCCTCCCCAAGCTGCTTCTGGTATTGGCATTTTATCTTGATAGGAACCCAAACCAAGACACAGATAGAGCAGAATTATCAACTGTGCATCTTTGAACAAACAGACAAGTCTCTCTGCTTATTGTTCATCCTGCAACGTGGAAATGCCAATCCTGGCACCTCATAAAGCTATTTGAGGAGTAAACAAGACAGCACAGGGAAGGTAAATAGTGAGTTCCACAGAGCCAGCTCTCCAAGCCATCATATAACTCCATCTGTGATGCTAGAGGAACCTCCAGACTTGGGTCAGGTACCAGTTCCATGCTGACCCAGTGTGTGCAGGGCTACTCTTGTGTGTGCAGGGTTACTCTTGCCCAGACTGAAGCTGAACAGAAGGGGGTCACTGGGGGAGAAGGATATGCATCAGAGGAAGACAGGGGAGAGTCTTGCATGTGAACACTCTGTAGAGAACTTTGGGGGAAGGTAGTTACTCCCCATTAGTGGGTGCTGAAGCAAAGAGGGTTTGTCATTTGAAAAGTCCCATGACACTCTGACCAAAGTTCAGGGGGGCATCACAAAGGAGGGGGCAAAAATATGTAAGAACCAGAGGTAGGGAAGATTGCTTTGGAATATTAGGTTTTCTGGGAATGACAGTCCTTGCACTCAAGAACTCAGAGCAGCAATGTTGCCGGCACAAGGCCTGCTCAAGATCAAGCCAATCAACACTTGAGTATAAATGGAATGGGGGAATCATGAGGTCCCAACTCAACTAAGGAGCTATTGGTAGCGATGGCTTCTGGGAAAAGAAGAGTCAGCTTTGTTAAGCTGTGTGATACACGGTAGGTTGTCCATGTTCCAGTGAATGGTGCCCTACACACATACACATAGAAGCAGCACTAGTTTGACTTGTGAGTTTTTTTTTAAAGAAAAGGGGGGATGTAGACAGGTCCAGGGAGAGTTGGAGAGGAAGAGAAGGAGGTAGGTATGATATAAATATATGAATTTATCAAGAATAAGTTAAAATTAGTTAACTGAAAATTTCATGACCCACTGCAGCTACAGCTACCCAATGAGACTGTACAAGATCAGCCCCGTCACCATTTCATCCTCAGGAATGGAGGAGTATTCATTCATAAGCCCTTCTCCCGTGCTGAAGGATCCAAAGAAAAGAAAAAAAAAGAAAAAAAACAGATCAAAGGACTGTTGTGAAGAAGAGGGGCTTCAGTGTGGACCTGAGGGAGAGGACAATGAAGTAAAAATGCCCAAAGTTAGTATATACATGCCATGCACTAAATTGTCAAAAACCAAATATTACACATTTGCATACATGTACACTCACATGTATTCCTGTACATATATTTCTATGTCCACACACATGGCTATGTGTTATTCCTATGCACACACATGTACACACATATACTCTTTTAAACCAGAAGGTTCCAGGAGGGCTGAAGCACCATGTGGTGGACCCCAAAGGAGCAGGCTGGTCTTAACTGCTGTGTCAATCATATCACCTTGTGAGGGGCAATAACTCTGCTACCACTCATTTTCCATGTGTAGGAACAGAGGTTTGGTGAAGTTAAATGGACCCTGCAATGCCATCTCAGTGGTGGTCACAGGTTTTGAACCACAGTATGCCAGAGACCCACCATTCCTGTCTCTATTGCCCTGTCCCAAGCAACTTCATGCCCAAGATTGCTACACCAGTCACTCTGAGTACCCAGATATCCTGGCCCCAAGATATCATGCCAGCTCCTGGCTCCTTGTCCTGACCCTCCAGACTATCCTTCATAGGACATCCTAAGCTAGATCTGCTGGAAAGTTCCAGCATCTCCCAGAGCACTCCAAAGAAATGCCAAAGCACTTCCAGAACACACTCCCACCCTCCTTGTGGCTTCCATATGACCTCCACCTCTAGAACTTGCTTGTTCTGATTGCAGGAATGGATACAAGCATTTACACACACATACACACACATACACACACACACTCACACACACACCCCTCCCTCATTCTACCTCAGTGTTCTCCTAACATTTATTCTCCAGTAACACATCTGCTCACTTCCTCCTGTCTGCCTCCCTCCATGACTGTCAACTCACTGAGGGCAGGAAACAACATCCTACCTAACACTGAGGAAGACCCCATGAATGCCTGTGGAAGGAAAGATGGAATTAGAATCTAGACATTATTGTGGATTAGTGAATAAGCTTGGGACCCTATTCCTGGAACAGCAAATGTTTCTGCGGCAGTGTTGGGGATGGATATTGCATTAGAGGGTTGCAGCTAAGGGCCAGTTTTCTGAAGCTAACTTGAGAGCTGCTCTCTTCCTCAGAATATGAGAAATGGTAGTGGCCTATCCAGACACTTTACACTGAGACATTTTAGTGTAGGAATAAGCATGACAAGAAAACATAAGAACATTTGGGAAAAAACCTAAATCCTGTAGAACACATACTGGCAGTGTCTGGACACATGGTTATTCATCTGTGGAAAGCCAGCTATGAGAGGCTGGGGTAGCTCAGTAGAATGTTTGCCCAGCATGCATCCCTGGGCTTGATTCCAGTACCACCTAAAACCCAAGCATGGTGATGCTTTCCTGTAATTCAGCTCTCAGGAGGCAGAGGCAGGAGGAACAGGTGAAGGTTAAGCTTGGCTACAAGGACAGCTTAAAGACAGCCTGGGAAAGAGGAGACCTGTCCAATATAGAAGAAGAAAAGAAGAAGAGGAGGAGGAGGAGGAAGAGAAGAAGAAAGAAGAAGAAGAAGAAGAAGAAGAAGAAGAAGAAGAAGAAGA
>LOJH01019344.1:0-21272 GCA_001685095.1 Ellobius talpinus | reverse complement strand
TTTTTAATAACAATAAAAAAGTGTCTGAAATAAAAAAAGAAAAATAAATAAATATTTTACTTTGATTAACATATTCTACCTGTACAGATACATATTTTTATAATTTTATTTCCTGATTTATTTGACTTTTTAAATCTCTGATGTCATTTCTTCTCTTTGCAGAAACAAGATGATCCATAATGTAACTGCTCTTTGTCCATGTGTGACAACAATAGTTGTGGCTCAGTGCCTCACTGCAAATGATTCAATGCTAGGATTATTATTTTATTTTTGCCTACTGCAACTATTATTCTATTCCTCACCTAATTCATCCATTTCTCTCTCTTCCTGGTACTCTTTTTAAGTATCACAGCAAAAAGATATTTGGGTGTATACATCTTTGAATATGCCAGGATCATCAGAGTTGCACTGAAAGTGATAGTCATCCAGATAAATTGTAATCCACTAGTGACATAAAAATGTGACTATAAAAGAGGATGTTCAATATTGTGGATTTTTATACTCAGAGACTTTAAGAAATATGAAATTATTAAAACTGATAGATAAGCTCTTAAGAATTGAATTGATTACCCATCTGCAGCACTATCTCTAATGTTGTCTCAATGACCTTCCTGTCCTTGACTCCTCCACTTTCCTCCCCTTAAGAACATATCTGAAATGAATATGATATGCCATTCATTTTAATATTGCTGTTATTTGAAATTTAATCTCTTGTCTTATGAAAGTCCCACCTTGCATTCTTCTTCTTCTCAGACTTGTGCCATCATGAATTCTGGAATATATCTAAATATTTCCTATGTTAGCTTGTCTCTTAAAGGGTCCAGATGGAAAATACAGACATTTTTTTTCTGTCTTGCAGTTATTTCCTTCAATTCAAAATACTCAAAATATTGAGGATTCTTGGGAAAGTATTCTCATTATTTCTGGGTCCAAATTATCCACAAGATTCCAAACAGTGTTATAAATTGTGAACATTTGAAAAGGTAGGAGCACTTTTGGGGGGGTTGCTAGGTAAGATTGTCAACAAGATGTTTAAATGTCCCTGGGCACTGGACGTCTATGGGAGTCTTTGTGAGATTTATTTTACAATCCTTAGGAAAAATCACTTAATACAAATAGATCATATCACGCTCTAGTCAATAGTTTTAGTTTTATAGCTTTCTGGTTTAATGAGTATAGTTTTTATTCTTATGAGCTTTCTTAAAGGTACAAGTACCAATACTTCACTGATAAATTTCTAAACCCTTGGTATTGTAGATTTTCTGATATAGATAATTTTCCCTATTAAATGTCAAAATAATTATTTTGAATGTCATTTGAATGGTAAATGATATGTGTGAGTTTGGCTTTGTTTCATCCTCATGTAAATGAGGCTACTTCATGTGAATGTTTTATAAATGTTTACTTTGCAGGTTGCTGCAGTCATATTACATCTATAAATTCAACGCAAACACATTTAGAATTTTGGAGATCTCGAAACACAGAAGCTCTCTTAGTAAGTACTCAGTTACCACACTTTATTGAATTACATTCTTCACATAAAGAAGCACTGTTATTCTTTTTTAAAGATATAAGGGATGGACAGGTACCATGAGAGGCAGCCGGTCTTTTGAGGGGTAGTAGCAGGTGAGCAGAGGCCTCAGCAGGTCCCCCAGGCCAGGCCTTGGGGAGTCCCCTGAGGCTTTGGCAGGTCACCTTGGCGGGTGGGAGACCTCGGCCTGTTGGCAGGGCAGGGAAGCCAGTCCCACAAGGAGCCAGGGCAGGTGAGAGAGGGATAGGCATGCCTTGCAGAGAGAGGGTTTGGATATAGTTTATTTAGTTAGTTATGGAAGGGAAGGGGAAGTGGGAGAGAGAGTAAAACAGAGGGGGTGGGTGAGGAGGGGGGAAAGAAGAGGCAGCATCCACTTCTTCCAAAGAGGGACAGAAAGTGGGGGAGAGAGAAAGTGTGCAGACTGCAAGAGGAAGATCCTAGATCCATTTGACTTGGTAGTAGGGGGGAGTGGGCGTGGCTTATCTCTTAAAGGGACAGGACAAGCCAGTAGCAAGTCATAACAAGCAGGAACAGTGGAGGGGTAAGAAAGGGTAATGTACAGTGACTGTGAATACATTTTGCATGCATATATAAAGCTGTCAGAAATTATGAATGATAGTTCATATTCACATGCATAATTTTCCCATTAAGCACTAAAGATACTTCAATCTATCAAAATTTTAATTTCTTAATCACCTAATGCATACAACAAACTAAACCCAAACTGCCATAGAAACATAAGATGCATTTATGTAGTTTATAAGGTTAGTTGAAGACTTCTTATTCAATTGCTAAATGCCTAAGTGGCTTTTACATTGTTTAAATATAAGTAATAGTATAGAACACAAACTAATGATTGATTGGTAGTGTTAGTGATCTTGTCATTCACAGATAGCATGCATTTTAAATGGTTCATTGTTCTGTGCAATCTTTTGTATGTTTCATTTCCCTGTCGGACATAAAAGTAAAAGAATTTGTTGTTGGCCTCTATGGAGTCAGGTCATGAGAAGCAGATAAAGGAATCATAAAAGAGACAAATTTGTAAGAAACTACATATGAGCGATCTCTTATTTAAGAAAAACAAAACCATTAGGAAGTAAAACATTTTTTTCTCAGACTGCAGGAAGCCATGAATTTGATATTCAGTGCAGAAATAACTCAATATATTGTGCTTCAAATTTTTGAGAATGATACTATCTCAGTAGTGTTTATGTTTTCTCCTCTCCTTCTAAGCTTAAAATGTATTAAAACTTTTACTTTCATAATATATTTGACAGTATAACTCCTTTATGAAGTATTCTCCGGTTAATACAACTGGAAGTCAAACTTTAATTTGAGGTCAGGTCAAAAACTTAATCCCTAATTTTAAACCCAGACTAAAGTTTTAATAGAGTGTATAAAAATAGCAGCTTGTCTCAAAATTTGACATGGTAAGTCATAGTGCTGACAGCTGAATGATCTAGATTCTACTTTTCGTTTGCATTTCAGATGTAAGAATACGCAAGCACTATTAGATTTGTGTTGATCAATAGTTTATATTTCACTAGTTGTTTTATAATTGTTGCTGTCAGGCATGCTTCAGTACCTCTTCACTAAACCTGACAGTTTACATTTCTATTACTTTATCTTCAGTTATAATCCTAATTTGATTCAGAAAGCAGAAATTCACTGATAATAAGCAGCTTAGTGTAGGTGGTTTAAATAAAACCTGGCCACCATAGATTCATGTGCTTGGTTGCTTGACCTACAGGGAGTGGCACTATTATGAAGTGTAGCCTGAAGCTGTAAGAAGGGTGCCAGTTGTTAGAGTAGGTATGGTCTCATTGTTGAAAGTGACATTGTGGAGGTGGACATGGAAGTCGTGTATGCTCAAACTATGCCTGATGTGATACACCGTGTCCTTCTGCTGCCTGATAACTCTCAGCTCCTTTTCCAGCACCTCGTCTGCACACATGCTACCATGCTTCTTACCATGATGATAATGGACAAAACTTCTGAAGCTTTAAGGCAGTCCCAATTAGCTTCCTTTTATAAGAGTTGTTGTGGTCATGTTTCTTCACAGCAACAGAACATTAATTAAGAGTGTACACAATGTTCTTTTAGTTTTTTGATAGTATCACACTTAATATCAAGTATTTAAATTCAGTGTTTTGTCTTTTGGCTGCATCTTTTTCTCACTACCGTAGCAATTCTCTAATTATAAAACAAGTTATATACAGTGAATCTAGACAGACAACTGAATAGACTGAATACATGTCATACACACTCTCATCTGAGTCTAAGTAACTGACACAAGTAAAGCATTATAAGATGGATAATATCCTTTTTTTTGACATGTTTATGTGCTTTTCTTTCAAGGAAAGTTTTGAAAGTAATAAATGTGCAGATTCATTATGGGAAACATCAGACTACAACTATCCTAAGAAAACAGAAGAAAGCAAGAAAACAACAGTTAATTTGCCTCAGGGAAAAAAATTAAAATAAAACTATATTGAACTATTTCATTATGAATCAGGAAGTAACCTGAGTTTGTCTAATGACTTGTTCTATGACAAGCAAATATTATGTTTTAGAATGGAATTAGAATATATCCTTAAACAATGAAATTCATATTATTTTAAAGTTTTTCAAACTAAAATGTGGGTGAATGTATGTCCATGAATATAGTTAAATTGGCCATAAGAATTTTCACAAATGGTAAAACAGCTCTAATTTCAAAATACTCTGGTCAAATAAATTGGATATAAGAGCCAGGAGATTAGAAAAATAATTTTATTTTTCTCCCATTGCAAAATTCACTGCTGGGGCTTCTGGAAAAAATAAATTCCATATTTCCAAAAATTGGGACATTGGAGACTTCTTAACTATGTTCTAACGTGCAACAAATATGGGTGGTTTTGTTTTGTCTCTTGTAATTTATGTTAGAACAAGGTATAATTGTAATGAATTGGATTATCAACTTTCTTGATATTAAACAGCAAATTGCCAAAGCTCCTATCTCAAAGATTAGATATCCATGAGGAAGAGGAGGCAGAAAAATTGTAACAGCCAACAGTGGTGGATAACTTAAAGGAAACAGCCTTTCTAACAACAAAACTGATCCACATAAAAATTTTAAGAGACTGTGAGAACACATGAAAGTTCAGAACAGGCAAAATCCTAACAGACTGAGAAAGAGAAGTGGACACAAAGGCCCAACCCTATTCAAGAAGCTATTTACAGTTGATGTCTTTGAGAAAAGAAGTATCAGTCATGTTTCCAATGGAATGTCATTGTCAATATCATCTTTACACCAGGACAGGCCACATGCCTAGAAAAAGTTGGCAAACAGAAAGTTGGCTCCATAGTGTCTGGGGGTTTTTTTTTTTGGTAGTTGTTGTGGTATTGATTTTCTTTCATTCTGTCCTTTTCTTTCTTTCTTTTATTTATCTGTTTCGATTTTCAATTTTTCTTTCCTGTGTTTTGTTTTTATTTGAAAAAAGGAAGGAAAAAAATAAAACACTTGAAGTATGTGAATAGTGAGATGTGGAGGATCTGGGAGAAACTGGGGAAGTAGCAAAAATATGATCAAACTATATTGCATGAGAAAATTGATTATTTTTAAAATAAGAACTTGCCCAATATAGGCTTGTCCATTCTTTGCCTTTCATTAACAAGAAAGGTCATTAAATCGTGTTGAAATATGTTGTAGCAGTGGACTAACATTACAGAGATAATATGGATGGTGGAATTAAAAAACATAGTAACTTTAACTCATAAATTGAGTATTTAAGTGTACCATTAGCATGTGTGTTTATGCATATGTGTATGTCTGTGTGTGTGAGTGTGTATGTGTGTGAGAGAGAGATAGACAGAGAGAGAGAGAGAGAAAATTTAACAAGGATGCTTCCAGAATTATTGAACAAATATATATGAGAAGAGTTAAAATAGACCAATTCCTGAAAAAAACATTTGTATAATTTTTTTACTGCTAGTTCTAAACGAGTCACTTATCCATTTAAACTAAGGCAGACTATATTCTCCTGCTTGGAAATATGAGATTGTAGCTGTGAGTATTCCTTCATATAAATTGTTTACCCACCCTCTCTCCTTTAGTGACTCTATGTATTTACTCTATGTTTCTCTAGTTTCTGAGGTTCTCTCTCTCAAGATTTATCAGAGTTTCATGACTGAGCATAGGTGTGAGTTAGTTTCATAATAACTTATATTACTTCCTGAAGAAGTATTGGGAATCAACTCTTTCGGACTTTGTGATGCTTTAAGAACTTGCAGCAATTTGCTCTCAGTTTTTCCCTTCCCCTTCCCTACCTTTCCTTCCCCTGTGCTTACATAGTTCTCTATAATACTGCTCTTTACAGATTGGCCACACCTACACAGAATACAGTCTAATATTCTGTATTAGAAGTGCCAGTGTGACTCTTCACTACTTTGAAGACTTAAACCAATACCCCAAATTTTCTTGTATGTTTTATAAGAGTAGGAAATTAAAAGAAAAACACAGACATCAATTTGTTTCATTGAATTTCCTGTCAGTTGTGTTACTGTCTTTATTTAATTTGATTACACGAATGATTTTAGAAGTTCACATTTGGACAGAGATTATTTGGACAATATAATGAATGTGGTAGCAAAGAGCAATGAAGAAACATTACTTGTAAATGCAAGTGCTGAGTGGTACTGGAATGTAGGTGCTATAAACGGAGATTATTTGGCCACCCAGACCCAAATAATCACAGAGAAACTATATTAATTACATCATTATTTGCCTGATGGCTCAGGAGTATTTGTAGCTAGCTCTTACACCTTAAATTAACCCATTTCTAGCAGTCTATATATTACCACATGGCCACGGCAATAAGTGATTTTTCTACACCTGTTTCTTCAGCGACTGGCTGGCATCTGACCTGAACACATATTGTTTTTCTCTGTATCTCTGCTGGAATTTCCTGTTTGGCTTTACTGTTAAGTCAATGGCCAAAACAGCTTTACTCATCAGGCAATAAAATCAACACATATACAGAAGGACATCCCATATCAATGGACACTCAACAGAAGGAATGTGTATAGTCTATGGTGCATTGTAGTTTGTCTGAAGAATACACTGAATGTTTGAATGCACACTAAAATATTAATTCATAGAAGTCATTAATGACTGATTGAAAGTTCAAAACAGTGGGAGAAGTTTCACAATTAAGTAGAACAGTTGGGCATTGTCAGAGTGAAAATCTAACAATCTTTATAGCTAATTTTCAATAAAAATTGAATCATTTCATAAAAGGCACACCTAAACTCAAAATTTATTGTAGCTATTTACCAAAATAAATGTACAGTATGATATTATTATCATTTAATATTTTTCTAAGTAAAAATATTTCTGAATCAATTGAAAACTACAAGTGTATTTCCAGAAGATGCTCATCATGTGGCATTTATCCCAGTAGTATTCCAAGTAGAAGGGCAGACCCTCATAAATTCATTGTATTAGATTATACATTGTTTAATCAAGATGAGGAATATTTATTTTTCTATGATAAAATATTTTTTAAATTGCTTATTTTTAGCAGACACAATATCGTGTCTGAGATTGTATTCATTCCATGTAAGACTCACTTTATCCTGAATTATAGACTTTCAGAACATACTTTCTTATTTCTCATAATTATGGTAATAGACATATTTACAACAATATAAAAATAATTAGTAATAATTAACATATAAATAATACATACTACAGATTTTATGTATATATACACAAGCAATCCTAAAGTATATCCTTGGTTGTTTTTCCCACTTAAGAAAGAAAGAAAACACTCTTTAGTAACTGGAAGCTAGTATCAGATTTAAATGTGTGTAGGATGCATCTCTGTGTCTTAGAATAAGCACATTTGCCACCAGTTATCAAAACAAAAATTTCATTTGAAATTTTCAGTAAGTTGTGTCAATGGTTTTGATCTACCATGTTTATTTCAGCAGCAATCATAAAAGAAAACAACCAAATTCTTAACCTTCCATGCTTCTCTTTCACTAGTCTTGACATTTTCTCTTATTTAGCTTCTTTAGTATCAGTGTTTACTTGCACCTGAGTCATTCTAAATATTTTATGACATTACTTGAGTCAACGTGGAGAGAAAAATCACATATAATATTCAAATTGTAAATATAATTGAAATGATTTGACAAACCACTCATTGTCCAATGTAATATTATATATGTACACAAAAATTTACAATCCTTTTTGTATGAATAAATATCAAACACATTAATAGAATTCATAAGTTTAAGACAAATTTAGAAATTTATTTCATATACCCAATGAATCTTGTTATTTTTAAATATTCACATTATATGTTATTCAGAAACTTAACATGAGCAATTAACATAAGTTATATTGTTTGGGGTTCATGTGTATTTAGTATTATTAAAATGAAAAGAACTAAAACCAAATAATAGACCAATGTAAATCATTTTTTTAAAATCTGGAATCACATGTTGTTCTTGTTTCATAAGCACTATGTGAGAATTATTAATTTTTGATGAATTAAGAAGGTTAAGGGCATAGGCATATAGGCAGGTAGAGAATCAATTAGTAAGAAAACCCAGGAGGTTATACATTACTCAAAAGGGACCTTAAGATAATTGAGTATCAACTGTAAGTAGGGAGAGATAGTGTAGACATTTAACACTTCTTACTTTTCTTAATGTTTAATTTGATTGACACTCCACTCTGTTCTCTAATTGTTTATTGACAATGAAGTTAAAATTGCTATTTATATATTGTTTTGTTTCATACAATTATAAAACAATGAAAGAGACACATCTTTAAATTCAAATGATTTCTGTTAAAAAGCAATGATGAAATTGACCTCCCTGAATGAGGTAATCTGAAAGAATATATTCACATATACAAAAGAAAGCCTAGAGAGTCAGATACCAGAACCAAATAAAAATAAATATACTGTCTGTACAACAGGCATATTTTGCAATGAATTCCAAATTGGCATACATTTAAAAACTTAATTCTAAAGAAGTCTGAAAGAGGTCACATTGCAAGTCATTTTGCATTTATGGCATATAGAAATAAAATTTTAGTGTTTGGAATATATCACCTTCTAGCCTTCTTTTTAACAGCCCTCTAAGTGACAATACCTTCATCATTTTAAGTATGCATTCAATATGAAATATAAAAGTTCACGTGCTACTGATCAAGACAGAGAAAATTAGCTGTTATTTATTTTATTTCAGAGATTAATATTAAACTCTCTGTCAGTTTAATAAAGAAATATTTCTCTCCTTTTCACACTTGTTCCAACAAGATTTTTTCTTTATTGGAGCCTGTACTTGGAAGGGACAGATAATTTACTAGTATCGAGTATAGAAGAATTCTCATGGTGGGCAAAATTTGCATGGTAAAGTTCTGCTTTAAAGGAGCCAGAAAAGCTGGAAGGTGGTGGTGCACACCTTTAATCCCAGTACTCAGGAGGCAGAGGCAGGCAGATCTCTGTGAGTTCGAAGTCCAGCCTGGACTACAATAGTTAGTTCCAGCATAGGTTCCAAAGCTACAGAGTAAACCTATCTCAAATAAGACAAAAACAAAAACAAAACAAAACAAATAAAAAAAGAAGCTGGATGGAGTGGCATTGAGCAAGCTAGAAAGGTAACTTTTTTGATGTGGAGAAACATATTCAGTTATGTAAGCAAAATGATATTAGTAAACATTCAGATGCTAAAGAAAATATCCCACATCATGACATTAAATTTGGGAACAGTATCAATTTATGAACCAAGAACAGGAATGTGTACTTTTTCAACTAGTGAAACAAAAGCACTGTAACCAAGATATTTGCTCCAATAATGTGAGGGCAAATAGAGATTTTTTTCTAATACTATAAATTATTTAAAATTTCTTTAACACTCGCCATGCCAGTGAACTTACAATACTTTCTAAAAATTTTACTTTTAAAATTTAAAAAAAGTAAAATTTAAAAAAGGCATTTTAAATTTTGTTATAGCCTTCTTAACAAAGATGTGGTACTAATTACATCTGATTAATAAAACAACATGTTGAATATTTTTAATGAGTCATAGTGATTGGTTTAACAATAAAATAAAGGTTAACTTTTATTAGTGTCATATAGGTTAGCTCAATATACATTTTATATTTAATGAATTGATCACTATTGGTTTGGAAATATGTCTCAGTAAATTATTCTGCAAACATGAGGAGCTGAGTTTGGACCCACATTATAAACTGCCATCATTAATGTAGCCTATAATAGTCTGTGTGGGGTAAAACATAGGTAAGGCCCTGGGTCTCACTTACCAGTCAGTCTAGCAAATGGGTGAACAAGCTAACGGCTCATTCATAGACCCAGCCTCTAAAAATGCTACCAGAGCCATCAGACATAGAACTCTGACCACCAGCTGCATACATGATTGTTAGTGTGCATTCAAACATAAATGCACAAGACAACACACACACACAAATAATAATTAAAAGTAATGGATATGTCACTTGTGAGAATCAGACATAATGATTTCATCTAGAACATTCCTGCCTCTACCTCACCTTTCTAACTCTTCCCATGCTCTGTCTGACCCTCAAGTTTGTGATATCTTCTATAGTTACTGTTAAACAACCTCACACATACATGGAGACATGGCATACACATAAATATACTTTCTTGCTTCCGTATAAAGAAAATATTCTTTCATCCAGAAATTAAGTACATGCAATCATCAATTTTTCTATCATGTTTCCATAAACATATGTATGAATGTTTACCTGTTATTATTCTGTTAATATCCAAATATTTGTAGCAAGTGACCTAATATTGACCAGATCTATAAAGGACAAAATTGTCTCTCAGGATAACTGTGAATTGCATTTTAGTTTGAGATTGGCATTAATAAACATAATACCAGTAATATTTAGGGAAAAACACTGCATATGTAAAGCATGATTATTGGTTTCCAATTTTTAAATGTCAGATTTTGTGTGTGTCTGAGAATAAAACAATTACTGTTCAAAGTCAAAGGAGTCATCATTCAATAATTTTATAGTTTTTAATTTGTTATCTTAGTTATAAAATTTAGAGTTCTTCAGAAAATTATGCATAGAAGTTTCAATAACTTTTTCAGAATACTTGAGTTTGATGTTTTTAGAATTGTCTACTACAGTGACATACCTATTCTTTTAAAATATTTATTTATTTATTTATATTGCGTAAGTGAAGTGAATTTTATGTGCTCAAGTTACGGCATGTGTGTCAAATTCAGGAGACAATCTGCAGTGTTTGGTTTTCCTCTTTCATATTGGCCCCAGAGATAAAATGACAGTTGTCATACTTAGGTTTAATATCAACAACATATTCGGCACTTAGTTATCTTGTTAGGCTTTTTGAAAATTTCTAAATCTTCTCAAAGTATATTTGTGCATCTAAGACTAAGTAAAATACATAGTAATTACAAGGAAATAATTCTGGATGCCAAAGTATTATTGTGTACTTATTCCAAAAACCAGCCTCTGGAAGTGAACTGGAAGAAAGAAACTAGTTTAATTTTCAAGTTGAGCAAAATATTTGACCAAGTTAGGGTTTGTTTCTGACCACCTCATCCATTACATAATCATTTAATTAAAATTGTTAATTCTTAGTCTTCACTGGAATTTATTCTGTACTAAGATACAGTTTATAAAACAGCATATGGTATTTTCCTCCTAACCAAAATTAATTTCTATCCCAGGCATAAACCTAATGGAATACAAAAGTATTGAACAGGAATTCTATTCTTTATTGATGAAATGCTTTGCCTTAAATGCTTTTGTTTTGGTAATGTAATATTTGCCTAACTGTCTCCTTTGTATTTTGTCAACACTTAGTGTAGTGGGTAGAGTGGGTGTACACAGATAATCACTGGAGCAGCCAGAAAACTTCAACAGACAGGCTTGTCTCCTCAAAGGAATAAGATCTTCCACCAAGAATGCTGACAATGCAGTTTACAAGCTGGTGATGTTTTGCTCTCTGTATGGCAAGATGCATATGGTCTTTGTACAGAATCTCAGTTTAAACATGTCTTTAGCTTTGTTATACACATGGGATTGAGTTAATTTTTATGAGAAAATATTTTTCCAAAATTGTGGTGTGCTAAAATAAATGAGCTACTGTGAGACTCCAGAAGTTTGGTGCATCACTAACTAAGTTGTAATGCACTGAGTTTTATTCTTCCTTCACCTGAATCTTTCCTTTGCAAGCCATGACACTTTCAGGTCAGGTTGAAAACTGAGAAAAACATTTTTCAATTTTCAGCATGAAGATAGTACACTGTATTTTGTGCCTGTGTATGTAATGGTTTCCAGTGAGATATTTACAAATGGTCTTCTGTATCATCCACATTTTGTAGTATATAGCTTCAGCATTTGGTAAACCAACTTCAAGTAGGAAATACCAAAAGTGTGTGAAGCAAAGGTGCAGAGTCGAGAATGTGCTCAAATACTTTCAAAGAGGTTACATTAAGAACATTTTCTAAAACCCAAATGAGGACAATATTTATGACTGGCCCAGAAATATTATTGTCATGCTGCAAAAATATTGTTGTCAAAGACTAAATAAATTATGTACTGGATGTAATGCACATTCACATTCAAACTAATTTAGGCAATAAAGTTAAGTGAATGATTGACAGACAGGAAAAGCAGGAGGCAAAATGAAGTGGTAATGTATGAGTTCAGCAAAAACAAACCGCACACAATGCCTTTACTCAATCTGTCTCGTGTTCTCTATTATTCCTTCTTTCCAATTTTAAAGTTCACCTTACATATGACCCCATTTATAAATACAACATAGCTCATCAAGCTAAACACTGTAAAGGATGCGTTTCTTTTTTTCTCATCCAAATGAAGAAAGAAGGCCTCCACGTGGCATTGCATTGTCTTCAATTTACTAGACCCAGCAGACATAATTAGGGCTAATTGTTATGGCTCAGAATTTAAGACTGATTCCTATTCAGATCACTCTTGGCAACAATAGCTGTTCAGTTTAACTATGGTTCCTATATTCTACTCATGTTTGGTGGATGAAACTTAGCTTTCCCCACAGCAAATAGATCCTCAAATTTCGGGAATAGGAATGAGCAAGATAGATGCAATTTCACACTAAAAAACACAAACAACATAATGAAATGAAACAAAAGCTGCTGAAGAAGCATGAGTACATGTTTATTTCAAAAATAACAAAGAGATGAAATAACTTTATAAAAGTAAGAGGTTCAAATAATTTATGACTTTTCTCTCACTTTCCTTTTCTTCACATTGCTTTCCTCAGTTATGAGCTGGTTTTCCCAAAAGCTATAGTTCTCAGCTGATCAAAACATGATTGCAATTTTCTTCTAATATCAAAGAGAAGAGTTCATTAATCAATTTTCTGAACACTGATATTCTTATTTCAGTCAACTGTGACTATGGAAATTGGAACACATGAGTACACATACCTCCAACAGTAAGAAAATAATTATAAAATAAATAATCACGCAAAAAATCCAATGTTCTCTCTAACCTGATTTTGACTGTGATTTAACTATATGATGAACACTGAACATGATTATGATTTTATTAAATTCTATGTATCTTTTCCAATTACAGTTCTTACAGTCATATATATGCCAAATACCCTAGGTTTTACATGCCAGTGATGAACACATAACAACGAAATGTTAAAATGTAAGGGCCCTTGCATTTTTCTTTGTAGACACATTATCTAGTCTAAATATAGAGCATTCCAGAAAATAAGACTTTTCTTTTCTTTTTGACTCCTCCTGTCAATTCTCTCTCTATGCATCTATACTTAATAGCATATAACCCATCTTTAAAAATTTAATGATTATCAATATGTTCTTTCAGGCTCATTGAGACTGGTTAACACTTAACTTGTGCTGTGCAGCTGCTCTCTTCCCTGCCTACATTTACAAACTTATTCAGCTCTTTCTTGCTTCTCTCTTTCTATCTTTTCAATCATACCTGAAATACTTACTCTGTCTTATTAAAGTGCAGAAGCCAAGTCAAAAGCACTGTGTGGAGCAATCAAATCCATCAGTTCTTTTCTTCTCTTAATTTTAAAGTTGATTGTCTGGCTTTCTGGAATTTGCCTGGTTGGTACTCTTCCAGCCATAATTCAGATTCAATAACTTTTGCTTCTCCTTTAAGTCCTCCCTTTTCTCAAGTGTGGCTTCTTTATTTTTGTTCTGCCTTGCCTTGTTCTTTCTCCCTCATTTACCACTACCCTTCCTTGAGACAAAGTTGTATTGTTATAACCCAGACTGCCTCAGATCTATGAATTCCCAATTGGTCTTATTCCGAGAGGGCCTATGCTCCTGTCGGGCCCTCTCAAGTGACAGGATCACAAACCAATTCCCCAGAGGCCTTTGATTTCTGTGAATAATAATTAAGATTAAAAAATGGTAAGAGTAATGATTCTCAAGTTAAGTTTTGGTAACGCTGGACTTTTGAAGTACTGAGAACTCACCAAATGAATAAAGAAAATATCAGAGGCATCATTTCAATCATATTTTTTTTCAGTGACACTTGATTGGTACAGTGGGCTAGAAAGAACAGATAAAATCTCTATAAATCTACACCAAATTAGCATAATTTTGAGAGACCACAAGCAATATGAGAGGGATAAGTAATCACGTGTAAGAACTTTATGTCTATAACACATGTTTTTTCAGTAAAATACCTTATTTCTACAATTAATTGATCTTGCTAAACATATAAATCAAAATATATTGACACATAATAGTCATAGTTTTGTACTATAGCCTTTGAAGATGCAAAAATTCATAATTAAAATCCTAATGACATTCAGAAATGCCCACAACCTTTGCCAGGTATTGCTGTTAATTCTACCATGCCTAATGAAAGTAAGTAATCAATAGTCTCTAAGACATTAAAACCTTCATACAATTGTCAAGGTTATTATTTTTTTTGAGACAGGGTTTCTCTGCAGTTTTGGAGCCTGTCCTAGAACTCACTCTGTAGACGAGGATGGCTTTGACCTCACAGTGATTCACCTGTCTCCCAGGTGCAAGGACTTAAGGCATGTGCCACCACTGCCCGGCAACTGTCAGATTTTCATTTCAATAGTTTATAAGTATGTATCTTTTGCCGGCATGTATGTGCCTGCACTACATTAATGCAGGGATTATAGCCACAGACAGTGTGTCAGATCACTAGAAACTGGAGTTAGGAAAGTGTTTTAGCACTTATGTGGGTGTTGGCAATGGAACCTAAGTCCTCTGAAAGAGCAGTAAATGTTCTTCTGAACCACATCATTAGTCAGATGAATGAATTTGGTTTTTATTTTGAGACTGGATCTCACCATTTGATTTTGAATTGTCTGGAATTTGCTTTCCAGACCAGGCTGGCCCCAAACTCACACTAATCTGCCCAGCTGTAGGCTCTGAGAGCACTGAGATTACAGGCATAAGTCACCTCAATCAGATTTCTTTTTAAAGTTCAAGTTGCTAATATTATCCTGAGAGTGGTGCATGTGTTTTCAAGTTCAAGTATGACCACTTATCAAAAGGACGACTTAAATCTCCTGTAAAAAAATGAGGGTAAAGAATTATTCCTCCTATTCACCATTCAGTCAATATCATGCTTCCATTTTATATTTTCTTTTCCTATGACACTTAATTTTAGCTATTTATTAAAACACTACAGTGCACTTTCTCAGTTGTATTTGCAGTTAAATATATTGTTCATTCATAACTTCCTTTCACCTGCTTTCTCAACATATATGAGGCATACAAATACCAGGTCCTTACAAACTGGTAAGTTCTCTAGTGAGATGGATGCCACTCATGTTTCAGCAACAGTCACATGACCAAGGAAGTCAGAATGAGTGATAGCAAAATTACAGATAAGATCTCCCATGTGAAAATAATGTGTGTGGGTGTGTTTGTGTGTGTGAGAGAGATTTATTAGTGTGGATTACAGGCTATGGTCCACATAATTCAAGAATGGATGTCTTCTGACAAAATGCCAAAGATCTAGAAGTTATTTAGCCCATGAGACTGGATGTCTCAGTAGTTCTAATCTGGTCCTGGGTTCTCAAGAACATGCCAGTGAGCTACTGATCTTCATTATGTGTTGGACATAGGTAATGTCCTTTTTGATTTTATGTTGAGGTACAAATAAAAGATTTTCCTTATTCTAGGAAGAGACTTTGAACTTATAAACTGTGTTGAGACTGTGAAAGTCTATTTAGAAACTGGTCTAATGCATTTGTATTATGATACTGACACAAGCCTATGGGAAAGAAAAGCAGAGTGTGGCGATTGGAGTAAGAATGACCAGCATAAATGGTGGAACTGTCTGGGAAGGATTAGGAGGTAGGTCCTTTCTGCAGGAGGTGTGCCACTTGGAGCATCCTTTGATATTTCAAAAGTCCAAACTGGCCCAGTCTCTGTCTCTGTTTCTGTCTGTCTTTTCCTGTCTCTATGTCTCCTTCTCTCTCTGTTGACTTCTCTGCCTCCTGCATGTTTATCAATATGCAGGTTCATGGTAACTATTCCAGTGTCATTCTTTCCTGCTGACATGCTCACAGCCATCATGCTTATGAATTCACACACTGAAAACCTTAAGCTCTACATTCTTTCCATTCTTAGTCAAATTAGTCAGGGGATTTTTATCACAGCAATCGAAAATGACTAAGGCAAATGTTTGAGAGAAATTAAGGAAGATATAAAGCACTTTGTTTCTCATACATTGTTGTAATTTGTAAAACAGTAGAGAAATGTCCAAATAAGCAAATCTAAAATAATATAATTTGATTAGATATGCATGACAGGGCAGTGCTAAATTCTAAGCTTATGAGAGGTGTAAGCAGGGATATTAGGTGTTTAAGGCAATTTTGGGCGATCTACCAATTTATGGACAAGACAAGAATTTATGAATCTTAAGCAAAATAAAAAAAATATAATGAAATTTTATCTTTGAGCTGGGTATAGTGATGTATGCTTTTAATCCCAACACTTGTGAGACAGAGTAAGATGAATGTCTGGGGCCAGTCTGATATTAAAAGTGAGTTTAATCACATTCAAGACGATATATAGAAACTTTCTATTTTTGATGCTTCATCATTATAAGTAAATAATAGTAGTAACTTTTCCCTCAAAGTCTGTCCTTTTCAGTCTGTGACTAGGACTGCAATATCAGACATGGATTCACTCTAGAAGAGCAGAGCTGGCATGCCTTCACAGCATACTCAGTAACCTCTGAAACAGTCCTGTCACTGCTGCGCCAGAGGGGACATCTTGCCTGGCAAGGTACTGTAGTGCATTCATAACACTCACAACTATGTAAGATGGCTCATCTTTCCTCCCTTGCCTTCCAACACTATGATAGCTAGCCAGCCAGAATGATTTTCTAGCTCAGTTCTAGCTTGGCTTCCTATTCCATTTCTAACAAGCTCCCATAGGATGCTCTTGGCATTTTATAATTACTAATTGGGAAATTAGTAATTACTTCATTTTAAAGCAATTTTTTATTTATTCAACATTATTTCAGAACTTAGACAGTATTGCCTTATATAATTGTCCAAAATGTTTAGTTAAATATCATCCAGAATTCAACCAAAAAACAATAAAATATTAATACTTCTGTCACTTTTGCTGAATTTATATCTAATGTGCATAATTTTAATTGCATCACTTTGGATGGACTTTTGTGTTAGGTAATTTGGTTGATAAAACAAACATGCTTCTGAGAAACTATAAAAAGAGACTCACTGTAGTCTACATTTCCAGAGGGCTCAACTCAAAATGGTGGGCAAGTGAGAAGCTCGTGCCTTGGTGAGCAAGAAGCAGAAAGAAGAATGGCAGGAATTTCTTGCCCAGTTATTTTTCTGCTTTGCATTTCATCAGGCCCACAGCTCATGGATTGGTAGCAGACAGTCTCTGGTTCACTTTTCAAATTACTCTTTCTCCAGAAATACCTTCCCAGGTAAAACCTTAAGTGATGCTCTCCTCCCATTTTCCTTAAAATCGTGTCCAAGATTTCAATGAAGATGAACTATCACAGGAACTTAGTCAACACAGTTTTGGTTGTGCATTATAACCACACCTCCTTGATAAACAGAGAGCTATTAATACTTCTACCGTGACAAATTTTTAGAATTTGTACGGTAATGATTTGATTGAAGTAATTCTGATGTACAGTGATTTTAACAAATTTCTGTCACGTTCAGTTTCATTAAAAATGGGCAAAAAAGGAAAGAACTAATACCGCACTGAGATAGACTTGTTTAACTTTATTATTTTATATCTAAAATAACAATATAAGCATATCCTGCACAGTGTGGAACAATACTATAGTTCTACCATTTTGGAGTTTGAGAACGAGGAATTCTGAATAGGTGTAGGACAGACTAGGATAGCTAGTAGGTCCCATTGTAGTCTAGGTCCTCTAGCAAGATCCCTATTCCAGCTACAAGCACAGAGCAAAACTATAAAATGTACGAATTTCAGGGATGGCTTTTCTTTAATTCATCACGCTTTACACTTTGTATGACACAACAGTCCCAAATGGATATATGTATACGTATGTACGTATGTATGCATATGTTTTTTAAAGAGGTATAGAGACCCATGCAAAGTCATGGTGATGTGAAGACAGAGACAGAAGCATCACAGCCATTTCAAGGCCACTTAGTTCACATATTGGGTTCCAGGCCAAGAAAGTGACACAGAGTAAGAACCTGCCTCAAACAAATAGCATCAAATAAAACAAACAAGGAAAAAATATAAAAAAGGAAAGAAGAAATTTCTGAGCTCTTATTAGGGAGAAAACCTATGACCACTTTCTGTTATATGAAAAAGACCTGATGACATTTTTTATGAAGAATCATTCTAGAAATATCTTTAGAAATGGACCAGTTTATTCTGAATAGCTGAGAAATGCAAAGAACTTCTGCAAATTTGTGTTTATACTAGGTGCTGTTTAGAGGGAATACCCCCTTCTATAAGAATATCTCAGAAGAGGAATGTGCTAGTTTGATAATATTATTTGACTCAGCTTATCAATCAACATATTCAACACAATACTTCTCTAAAGTAAATGTTCACACTACCCCTTTGCTATTTTCCTTTGATAAAATCTTAAAAGTTGATATTAATATAAATCTGTAGTTAAAAGTATATAGTCATTGACAGATGAATTAGTTCAATAAAATAAACTTTAGTTGTTGAAAAAGTAAAAGACAGTGAGACCAGCTACTTCAAGACTGGTGCAGTACATGGGAATCAAAGCTGGCCTCAGGCACACTGATGGTTTCTGGAAGCCTCTTTGACTGAACCTTGTTCAACCCTCTATCTTGCTTTTGATATTAACATTTCTTGATTAAAAAAACAGTGAATGGAATGAAAAGTCAGATAATCAATTAATTATCTGTAGGTGCAATAATTTCTACCTTTTTGAGTATTTTAAGCTTGAACATTGTATTTGTAATAATTCTGCTTCTCTCACTCCTCCAACTCTTCTGCTTCAGCATTTTAAACAAGTCTGTCATTAAAATAAGTTTAAAATAATCATTTCAATGATTTTAAAAAGAAGGTATAAGCCACAAAAATTTCTTAGTTATCAAAATAATTTCACTTTTCTCTAGAATTGACAATACCTCATTATGATAAGTATATGTCAACATGACTTTTAAGTCTAACCAATATGTACACTTATTTAATGGTCTTTCTCTATAAGCCTTCTCAAGGATTTCTGGCTTTATCACATTTCAGTTGTCACATATGGGTCACCTGAAACAGAAGGAAAAATCTATTATACTCTGGAATACAAAGGGAAAGTTATACTTTGAGTCAAAATACATTCACCACGGAGTTTTCATGGAAAGACATGTTTATCATCTTTTAAAAAGAATACATTAAAAGTTGCTGAGTTTCCACAACCTGTTTCTGACAGCTATTTCAGTGTAAGTAATACATCATGGGGGTGATGGCAGTCTGATGATGTATGGGGACCATACATCACTATGGTGACGGTGCATTAATGACACATGAGTAATACATCTTCAGGTAAAGCTCTCAAATTTAGGCCTGCCAGGAAAAGCGAGTTTCTGGAAGAGAAAAATACCTTACAACTTTGCGAAATACTACATACAATGAAACAAGGTTTGCTAAATAAGAAGGCTGTAGATTGGATACAGAAATAAGATGTCTTAATAATACCCAGAACTCTATTTTTATCGTGGAGCAGATTTATTGTATGGTGTTTCTGTGCATTTTTGTCATTTCAATACTAAGCTTGCCAGACGTTTCCATCTGTATCATTCACAGTGTGCTCGTGCACTGGACAGTGTCCTTAGAACAGAAGGAAATGTTTAGAGACCATGAAATACAAATTTCTAGTAAGAACTCCATAATTCTGTACAAATGACGTTATTTGCTGCTTTTTTTTCTGTTTATCAATGTTTAATGTCGTTTTCAAAATAAATTTTCCTGGAGTTTTGATTCATTTAGGAGCTTATTGTTTTATGTAAACATGAAAAGAACAGTGATCATTTTGAGATCTCTTTTCATCACTAAAATGAATCAGGTCAAAATTAAAAAATAAATGGAAAGTACAGATATATGCATTTAATATGTCCATATGTTGTTGATATTAAAAAGTATTTTCAATTTTTCTTTAATGTGTGGAGTGTGATGTATTGGCACAATGTTCATCTACTGTTAGGTGTGAACTGGAACTCTTTATCAAATCGACTTTTGGAATAGAGTTTTTCAGTGTAGTACCTGTTGTGGCTGATTACTGTATTCATTGAATTAAATGTTAAGAGAACTTTCATATTAGACAATTTTGCATGTTTTCAAGCTGTTAGGAATATTGGAAGTATACAATTAAGTTTAAATCAGAAAAAATAATACTAGAATCCATTTTCTTTAGGCAGTGGTGAAGTATAATAGCAAAATTCCTTGAAAATTCACAGCGGGATAAGTGAAGTTGGTACAATTTGTTTCTTTATCAAAATATGATCAGACCTTTGTGTGAGATTTAGAAAAGATTTTTTTTAAATTTTTGTTTTTGTCATAAATTATATATGCATTATTTTTTCTTTTTCTTTTTTCCCTTCAAAATAGGGTTTCATTATACAACTCTGGCTGTCCTGAAGCTCACTATATAGGCCAGGCTGGCCTTGAGATCACAGGGATCCTTTTGTCTCTGCCTCCTGGTTTTGGGAATTAATGGTGTGTGCCACTACACCAGACTTTTTATCCCCTCATTTTTAATGAATGGATTCTGAAAAAGAGAAAATCAAGCAAAAGAAAACCTGATATTGAAACCTACTATTGCCAAGGCGCATTAAAATAAAGAACACACATATTAAGAGATTAATTACTACTTAGCATATAATAAAATGACAAGAAAATTGGTCAGGGCCTTCTGTGACATCAGACCTGCATGATAAACAATTCCACTTCTGAGACATAAAATCTTGGTGATTACAGCATAGTACTTAACTCTCAAGTTGATCTAACATTTAACTTGAAGACATTGTACCTCTGTATACGAAATAAGGTTTTTGCTAAAAGTGAATGTGAAATAGTGAGTCTGGCATATTTTAGACAGTGAATAAATTATACTTACAAATTATCATTCACAAAGGCTACATCAATAAATAATGCCGGATGGGGAGGGATTCGGGGGTTGGGAAGGTTAGAATAGAGGAAGGATAGTTAT